>ML779941.1:906925-937150 GCA_009831015.1 Picea engelmannii
GAGGTAGTGAGAGAAGGACAGCCGTCGGATCCGGATCACAGGAGGACCGTTGTATCTGCGCGGGGGATCACACGTGGTGAGAGATCGTCATCTCTCTGACTGAAAAGTCAAAGGAACGACGAGATGCGAGATCGCGATTTAATAAAGGACCGTTGGATCAAGAGGACGCATGGCGAAAGATCAGAGCACCATAAAGCTCCATCTCGGAGTTTCGCCTATCGCGACTTGGAGTGACAAACATCTCCATCTTAGGATCATCGAGATTTGAGATCACGAAATAATCCTGACCATCAATACATCAAAAGGTGTGGACCGTTGATCTAAGATCCATCTCGGAGTCTCGCCTATCGCGACTTGGAGTGACGAGAATCTCCAGCAAATAAACAATGAGATGCGAGATCACGATCAGATCAGGACCGTTGATTCATCAAGATCATGAACCGTTGATCAGGGTCGATGAAGATCAAGAGTTCAACTATCTCAGAGAAGACGAAGAGTCTTAAACTGCCAGAGAGACTGAGGAATCTCAGTATAACATACAGTGATGCTGGACATGCGGGGTGAACCACCAGAGAAGCTGAAGAATCATGATGATGATCAGACAGAGCACTCGAGAGGTGGAGGATAACGGCGCGGAGTCAGCATGCAGAGGCATTGCGAACACTATATGCACAAGGTGCACAGAAGCTATAAATACACGGTGCTCATAGCCTCATTATGAGTTGGTGCTCATATGTATGATAATGTAAAGAATGTAATTATCACTTATCATATAAAGAAAAAGAGGTTTTTACCCTGTGTGGGTTTCCTTGGAAAATATCTGTCTCTGTGTTTCTCATATATGTGACTGATGCTGAATGTGCTTGTGTTTATTTCTCTGCATTATTGTGATCATTATTCAATTGTTTCTGCAAAGAGTTTTAAAAGAAGCATAATTATTTAAGCTCAGTAACAACTGATTCACCCCCCCCCCTCTCAGTTGTCCAACAGAAAGACAACCTTGAAATACTTTGTTTTGCTGGGAATATTGTTGAACATCTGAATTAGTTTTAGGAGAAAGAAAATGACCTTTAACAACAACTTCTTGATCAACTTCTTCTTTAATCTGATGTTCAAGCACAGGTTGCAACTCTGAATTTAAATACCTTTCCAAGTAATGATCATTTGATGCATGTGAGTGTAGTTGGTGTTCCTCCATGATAACAATCTTTTCATGTAAAACGATAATACTGTGAATGCAGTCCGAACTCCCTATTTTCTCTGAAATCTCATGATTTTCTTTTAACCATTCAAAGGAAGAAAAACATAAGGGAAGAGAGTTTTTATTTGTAATTCCACTGCTTTCTTCACTTTCAATGTCATGCTTGGATACTTTCTGATTTGAAACGCTATAGAAATTTTTCTTCAACAATTTGAATGAGGAAAAACATAATGGCAAGGTTTTGTTACCTGACTCAAAACCTTCTTCATTTTCTCCAGTGTCGTCATAGGTACATTTCTCCATTTCTTTGGATTGTTGGACATGCTCATTTTCATCTTTGTCTTCAACCAATGACTGTACCTTTGAATTGACAAGATTTTCTACAAAACAAGTAATAGGGTCATCAAGCGCCTGAGAAGAGTGATGCAATATTTTGTCAATATGTTTCATTGGTTTGGTGTGAATTTGCATCAGCACAAATTTGTTTGCCTCAACAATGATCTGAGAATCTTCTTTCAACAATTTGAATGCAACAAAGCACAAGGGTAGAGAATTCTCTTTTGTTGATCCAATACTTTGCTCCTTGTAACTGTGATACGTAGGTTTATTTATCTCACTATACCGCTGAAAAAAAAAGTCTTCAATGTCACAATCCTCCTCATATTTTTCATATACAGGCAAATTAACCGTCTGTGCGATGTCATCTAACAAGAACAAACTGGGAACATCAACCTGTTCTTCAACAAATTGAATTGTAAACTCGTCCTCTTGACTATCTATAAACAAATACATAAAACAATCATCCTTTTGCTTATCATGAGATGGATCAACACCCCCTCTTTCAATAGGTGGAATATAAATTTTTGCAGAATCATTGGCATTGAAAAATGAAAGAGGACCTACAATATTTTCAATTCTATGCTAAGGATCTCAATCAACCCCTTTCTTCTCATATTCACTTTCATGTTCTTGAGCGTTTAGTCCCTCATTTTGAATCCATTTACATGCTTGGATGTTGTGCTGAATGTATTGAGCATCATAAAACATTTGTTGTAAGGACTTGGATGTTCTTTCCATAAGGAGGAGGGACGAATCTGGATGGAGAGTAGTTGCATAATGGAGCATGGCAGCAGCGTCAGTGGGTCGAATTTCTTTGGGAAAATTGTGATAGACACTGGAAAACCTTCTACTGAATATAGAAATAGTTTAATTTTCCTTCTTTTTCAAAGCATAGAACTCTCTAAGTTGTAGGTCCAAAGATTTATTCCTGCCCCAAAAATTTAAAAAGACATCTTTCAATTCCTCCCATGATCTAATCGTCTTTGGTTGAAAATGCTTGAACCATTTTTTGGTGTCTCGTTTTAAGGACTAAAAAAAGGCCCTCATACAAACATCATCATGATCAATCTCAAACAAATCTATAAAATTCTCAAACCCTTGGACGTGTTTTTCAGCTAAGATTGTATTATGTTCCCCATCAAACACAGGTAGGTACTTATAGTACTCAGGAGGAAAATCATGAAGGACTTGAGGTAGCTTCAAGGGACTGTATCTGTGTTGAATCTGGGGGGATGTTGGATTAAGTATAGGGGGTGAAATACCAGTCTTGGATTCATGAGGCTCATCATTATGTTCCTTACATGGCTTAGATGGAATATTTTTATCAAGGCCAGTGATGAATTGAGGGGACATTCGTGTAATTTTAAGAGGGGGATATATAATTTCTGGATTGTCATGGTCATCATTTGCATGCAGTAAATAAAGAAGAACTTGTCTAGCATTTTCAAGAAAAGACCAGAGACAACTTATAACAAATAGTAAAATGATCTGGAAAAAATCCCAATTTGAGCATTTGTTTTCTTCCATAACGCCTTCTCATACCTATGCCAAGGGGAATCATCTTTCAATGAATGAACTGCAGTCGAAATTTGAGTGGAGTCGCCAATAACGTTTTGGGATCTAGATTTTGCATTAAGAGTGGAGTCGCCATTGATGTTTTGGAAGATGGATTCTGCATTGAGAGTGGAGTCTCCAGTGAAAATTTAAATTTATGTATTCTTCTACCAGTGGAATCACCTTCAAATTGATTTTTTAATGTGTGGAGTC
Source organism: Picea engelmannii (assembly GCA_009831015.1). NCBI lineage: Eukaryota > Viridiplantae > Streptophyta > Pinopsida > Pinales > Pinaceae > Picea > Picea engelmannii. The sequence continues at coordinate 910,233 of ML779941.1, forward strand.
GTCAGAGAAGGAATACAACCAATATGTGCCCAAGTATTTTCTGCTCTCAGACCTTAGAACTAAATCATGTCGTTCTTTCCCAAGGAAAAATTTTCAATTTCATCCCTGGCAATGACTCCAGAATGTTAGCACTCTGTAAAAAATTTTCCACTAAATAGAAAAACGATAGAGGTAACTGTTTCAACCAGCTTTAAAGCCGAGGCACTATCCTACTCAACTCAGAGAGGGATCTATCGTGTCACTTAATGTTTCTTTAGCAATCAGTGGCTAGATTTGGTTTGTTTTGGGGGTTTCTTGTAAAATAATTGAAGAAATGAAGATAACATTTGGGCTATGGAGTCTGGAATGAACAATGCATTGTCAAAACATGAAAACTATCAAGAGGAAAAGGCTAAATGAGGCGATGAGTTTGAGTTTATATCTGAAATTTGCATGGCATCGGAGGAAAAGAAGCATATAACTGCATCAGAATAAATTCTGAATTGGTTGAGAAGAAATACACATAGTCTAAATCGCTTAAGCCAAGAGCATCGCAATGATGAATTTTGGGTTTTATTTCTGGGTTTTTGTTTTCTCCCTTAATTCTACAGAATAAAACCACCCATATCTGAGACCGATAGTCCTCGAATCCTAATCATGAATTACTGACAAGGTAAGTTGGTTTTCCACACTTCACCAATATACTTCGAATGATGAAATTTTGAGTTATTTATATGACGATGTTCACTGGACATGTCAGAGGGGAAGTACCCAAACCAGCGATGTGAGGCGATTTGACTAGCCATCACCTCCCCCCACGAGTTGTTGATTTGACACATTAGACCTCGTGACATCGAGGATGTTTGAAAAATGGTTTCAGGAAGACTATTTTTCACCTCGATGTACTTCTAAAGGTGCCACGTGTCCACTACTAAAACCACATTGGTTTTCCCCGGTCCGCCCTCGCATAATTAAATTTGTGCTACTTCGTCGCTCGATATGGGTCTCAACCGTTGATCTGGGATACTTCAAGATCAACGGTCCATAGGATTCCCTCCTTTGCACTCCCACTATATTTGTCCACATTGCCACCACATATGACAGGAGCCTCCAAATGACGCCATGTCACTACATTGCTTTAGTCACCTGCTAAATTTGAACTTGGATTTCAGGCATAATTGTTATGGTGATAACAGTATGCATGTGGCGGGTTGGTATAGTAGGTGACTGTGGACTGTCACTCATGCTTTCCAAATGGAAATGACGGCTAGGGGACTACGCATATCCATCAAAACTGTTGTCTATTCTTCCTACACTTTTCCTTCTCGACAGGTGGGTTTTCAGCATCTGCACGACGTATATCCACCGCGTGGATACCCATAAGATTTATTGCTTCCTGGCAGAAAATAGGACACGGGGAGAGGAATTTCACGCCATGTTCAAAAAGAAAAAATGGGGTCGGGTCAATTATGTTTCTGGAATGATTTGTAGTCTTGATTTCTAAGTATTTTCCCGAGGGACCAATTGCGCCTTTTCAAATTCTTTACCTGTCTTCACAAGACCCTGTTCCCCTTCAGCTTCACTTGAGAACTGGATAGAGCTGTACAGACATTTTCCATGGCCAGTCCACATTCCTTGAAATGCTCTGCGATTTTCTCCTCTTACATTCTTTGTTCCTCACGCAGCTGGACGATCATGTCTTACTTTTCTTTGAGTTGTCTCTTGAGCCAATTCACATTCCCTTCTCGACTCTACGAGGTTGATGTCTCAAAATTCCTTTCCGCTAACTGCCTTCTCAATTTCCTGTTCTCCTGGTACAACTCGACAATAGCAAGTTGTTCCCTATTTAGCTGTTGGGACGACTCTCGAACATCCATGCTTTCAGTGCCCGTCCTTCTCCATCTGTCACAGATTTCTTGGCTTGAACCCTCGACAGGTTTTATCCAAACAACGTGCATGAGTAACTTATCAACAACCAATTGGGCACGTGGTTCATTTGAATATTGGGCCTCCCCAGGCTCCTTGTTATTCGTTGGCCTGCCTCTTTTCCAGGGTACTGGATTTTGGGGAGATGAGACTTCCACTATCTTTCCTTTTCCCGCAACCCCTTCTATTTTTTCCTCTGCGCTATGATATGTTGCTTCTCGTATGGGTAGAAGGGGATCTCGTTTGTGGTCCCTGGGGATGTCGGCTGAAAACAAAAATGAATCCCAGTGCTTTCCTAGTCGCCTCAATTCCTCAACTATAAACAATTTGATTAGTGAGATATGGGATAATTTCTTCTTTGGTTTGTTTGCTTCGGCTTGGATGTTGTCCACCATTCCTCTTAGACTTTGGTGCAAGAATAAAGGTAAGTTCAACGAACTCTTTCCTGTGAAATGCATCAAAAATATGATGTGATGTGGGTATATTCTATCAGACCTTCTTTCATATGTGAAATACTTTCTAATCACCTTCAGGAATTTCTGAAAAGGATCCCGTAGATACCAACTTGGAACACCCGTTCCGATTTTCCCATTCAGGAAATTTGGTTTGATGAATTCTTCATAGAATAGCACATCCAAATGCATGCCCTTACAAAGATCCCTCCATGCACTGCGTGGAGGGATCTTTGTCATGGCTGACAAAGTTTCCTCTGTCACCCAGAATGTGATTCCTGCAATAACTTCATGGAACCCATTAAATCTGAGTGCGAACTATTCCACCAGCTTCACATTGTATCCTTGGATTTTCTCGCAATAGTGCATGCATCCAACTTGTTTGAAATATTCCCTGACGTTTGGATATTCATTCATCAACGCCAATTCTGGAGGCTTGGGCCTCATAGTTCTTCCACTTCGCGCCCTCTTGCTTATGTTTTGGGATGTCATTATGGTGCAAACACGTGTTTGTTTTATGTGCGTGGTAGTGAAAGATGACACCCCCTTTGTGAAGAAAATAGATAATGATATTCTTATCCCAGACCTGTCGGAGGGGTGGTAGCATAACTTTACACGATAAGAGAAAATGACTTTAGGAATTCACTGTGCGACCCCCAAGCGCCACAAAGACTCTTGGTGCAGGAACAGGTCAACGTTGTGACAATGATGACGACAGGCTCTTCGCAATAGGGGAGCGTGACATAAAATCTAGGCATGATAAAAACTCTGAGGATGATCGTGAGAGGTCTTATCGCCCGATAGACTATCTTGTGACCAACTCTGACAGTTTCCGAACCATGATTCAAGATGAAGAAAACACGGTAATCTTGACTGAACAATTTTGCAACATAGCTGATGGCTATCGACTTTCCCGCAGCGAGAAAACTTAGGGTTTGCAAGAAAAATTACAGACAACACATAAAATCGGATGGTAAAAGAGACACACGTAGAATGACTGGCATTTATAATTGAACGGGTGATGGATGGAATCATGACAGAGGACACTGAATCCATGGTGATGAGAATTTTTTCAATGGGCTGAAGATTTTTGCAGCACACTTGCACAACGGGTACACTTCGAAGTGTGTAAAGTACATATGATAAGAGATTCAAAGTATAAGTGATATGGGCATCATGATTTCTTATCCTTTCTGACTTCATAATGAGGTGATGATGGTCGTTATATCTGGCAATGTGACCCTTACTCTAAAAAATTGCCTCAACCTTTGGCACGTAAAATCCCTCTTTCTGATAGGACCCGACCTTTTCAGAAAAGACCTTTACAATTTACACATGTTTGATTATGACGCCCTTTCCCGAATGAAAGGGCTAGACCGACCACTTGCTGAATTTGACCCATTTGTTGTTTAGTACCTGAACTCACACGCTTTGACACATGGACCATGACTCATCTAGGACTAACTCTAACTGAAAAAATGAGTGTGCTAATAGCTGGCTCCAATGGGGATCCTATCCTCCCGGTGAGGTGGCAAAGAATAATAGACCAGGTGCCTGACCATTGGGATTTATTTGATTTGCAGACTATAAAACAACAAAAAAGACTCACCCTAGACCTTCTTGACATATTCATGACCAGACTCAGCATAAACTCAGGGCCTTCACTCTGGGCTTAAATTTTCTACTGACATACTGACTTGAAAGGCCTTATTTGAAAACATAAAAAATGGATATTTACAATGACATGAAAATATAAACAGATCATACTAAACCATATAGTGTTTAAGGAACCTGCCATTTACAAGCCCCCCACCAGTGAGTTCTCCATTAATCTCTTGTAGAAGATATGTGTTGTTCCCGTGATACACGACAATCCTGAATGGTCCCATTCAAAGATGATATAATTTTCCATGCTTCCCTTTGTCTTCATTTCTCGCGTCCCACTTTAGCACTAGATCATTCACCTTGAAATATTTCTTCTTAGAGTTCTTGTCAAAAATATTCTTCATCATGTCTTGGTGAAGATGTGATTAGTCAAAAAATTGTTCCCTCATCTGTTGCGCGTGAATCAATTGATTTATCCTCTTATGATCTTTTATTGGTTCGGCCTCTTGCTCTTGCAGCAAATTCATGATGGGCAATCCCAACGAGGTGGGAAAAAATGCCTCCGCGCCATATACAATTTGGAATGGTGATGTGGATATGGACTTTTTGGTAGTAATTCTTTTATCCCATAGCACGTAGATAAGATTCTTGTGCCAGGCCTTCTTGTTGTCCTGCATGAGCTTTTTAATAATCTTGGTTAAGATTTTGTTGGATGATTCTGCCAATCCATTTCCCTATAGGTAATAAGATGTAGAATGTCCTAAGGTTATGTTGTAATCATTAAAAAACTTATCCATCTTATTGGACTTGAATGTTGTTGCGTTATCCATGATGATCTTGACAGGGCACCCGAACCTAGACAAGATATTGGTCTTTAGAAACTGAATGATAACCGTGGTGGTAGCCTTCCTTGTGGGGACCGCTTTGATCCATTTGGTGAAGTTGTCTATGTCCGTTAGTATCCATCTATGTTGCATCGAGGATGGAGTATGGATTTATCCTATAAAGTCTAGACCCCTTTGCATGAATGGTGCTTCGACGGAGATAAGTATCAATGACATAGGTTGAAACTTTCTATTTCCATCGAATACATGGCATTCGTGGAAACTATAAACTTCCTTGTATACATATGCGAAAATACTGGGCCAATAATAGCCCGCCCTCAATATTTTATGCATGGTGGTTTTCCAGTAATGATTCTCCCCGCAGTCCCCTTTGTGGAACTCCCTGATACCTTGTTCTGTGTCTTCTTCCAACAAACAATTTAGCAAGATCCCTCCTGGATATTTCCAATACATAGAGTTATCTAAGATGAAAAACTTAGCAGCCTTCAACTTTAAAAACCTAGCCTTGGTTTTTCTTAACCCTGTAGGGGCTTGAAAATTTCTCAACACATAAATGATATCAACGTACCAAGGTGAATCAATGAATTTCTGAGATACCTGTGGGATTGCTTCTTCTTGAGGGTTTTCTGACATATCAGCAATGAAGTTTATTCCCAGAACATCACAGTTCGACTGTGCCATCAATTTTGTGAGCCCCTAACCCTTAATCAGCTTTGTGGGCTTGATTTCGAGGTCATATTCTAGCATGACTTCTATCCATTTACCTCTTATCCCCTCAGGGTTAGGCTGAGTCAGGATATCCTTGACGAAATTGCTAGGCACATAAGTAATGACGTGGGAATGCAATATATAAGTCCTGAATTCCTTGAGGGATTTCACCAAGGCGTATGCTTGTTTTTCCATGATATCATACCTCAGTGGGGAGTCTCTCAATGTCCTATTGAAATAGGCAATAGGATTTTTGAAATTATGCTCGTCCTTCTGTAAAAGTACACCAACTCTATAGAATTTTAAGTCTACATAACTCCACGCAAAAACGTCAGGAAAATCATTCATGAGGCTGATATATCTCTGCTTGATCTCCGGACTAAGTGTCTTTGAAAATTTGATTATCTTCGGATTCTCTTGGGTCCCGGTCTTGCAATCCTCGACATATTCATCATTTGTAGTGATCCTGGGATTTCTGGCTACATCGTTTTCATCAAACAATTTCTCTAATGGAACCAATCCTTTGGGGATGATATTGTTTTTTAGCTGCACTATATCCCTTCCAACTCTATGGTTTTGAAAGGGGTCGTCGTCACTGTGTGCAACTACATATTCATCTTCTTCGCAACAACACTCATCATCGATGTTTACATTAGTGAACTCATCGCTCATTTGGAGGAATATCTCCACCTATTTGTCATCTTCCAACACCTGCCAATACTTGATATTATCGGGTACCGCGGGCCTATGTTTGACTTCAATATCATATTTCCTATTGGGAAAAATTGGAATTTTAAACACTGAAGCTGAGGTGGCCAGGGAATTCGCAATTTGGTTCTACCCCCTTGGGATCATTGACAAATTATACTTTGAGAACTCTTCGAGGAGGTACAGAACTATATTCCTATGTGATCTTAGTCTGGGGTGCTTGGACTGGTATATAGCCTTCACTTGATTAATGATGAGATTAGAGTCTCCATGCACCGCTATCCTCTTAGTGTCCAATTCTTTCAAAGTTCTCAGACCCAAAATAAGTGCCTCATACTCATCCATGTTATTTTTACAATCAAAAGTGGGCTTATAAGAGAAAATCTTGGAGCCCACCTTGGGAGGATTTATCCATACACCGGCTCCATATCCTTCCTTGTTGATGGCTCCGTCAAAGATCATATTCCACATTTCGTTCTACACGCGATTTCTTTGATATGCACACTCTTCTTCTTGATGCGCGACCTTATCTTTGACAGTCATGATGGTTGTCAGATCCTCCCTTTCAAAACTTAAATCATTATAAAAAATAGAGGAGACGATCTCAGTGTTGACAGAGTAGATAGGATGATTGTTTAGCTGGGTCTTGCTACTCACCGTGTACTTGAGTAGCACCTCTCTGTCCAATATTCTTTCTTGGCCGAAAACAAGGATGGTGGCATAAGGCATATCCATATGTAGGGTTCCCTTTAATTTCATGGTCCACTATTTGGATAACAACATGCCAAATTTTGGGGGGATGTTGGCCACAACCACATCCATAACTAGATTCTTCAACAGAATTTAAGATAACGACACGACCAAATCTTTGATCGGACCCAAACATTTCACCTTTCTTGAGTCGAAGGAGAAAACATCCTTATAGGGTCTGGTGACGTCGAAGCATAACGCATCCATGACCACCTTTGGCATGAGATTGTGCGACGCACCCGAATCTAGCATGTCGTTATGCAAAGTCATGTCATGGATTTTGAGGCTGACATAGAAAGGGGGAACGTCCTCAACATCGCTAGTTTATTCTATGCGTAGACCAAATAAAATGGCAGGGTGGTCATCCTGAACATCTAGGGTATTGAGAGCCTCTTCCATATTCAACATTTTAATGATCCGGTACCGATACTCTCCCTTGTTGATGAGCCCATTAAAAGGAATGAAGATTTTAATTTTTTTCATTTCATTCTCAAATTTAAAGGGGGGAGGATCTTTATCTACCTCTTTGACGCTCGTCTCCTTACTCGCCTCCGCTGCTTTCTTTAGAGCCTCCTCCTTTGAACTTCCTTTCTCTGTCGCATCCCTTGCTGGATTTTCTTTCTTTGATCGACTTGCAGGAGGAGTGTTCGCTTGAGGTTCTTTTGTGGGATTCGTCTGTTGAGGCTCTACAAACATCTTTCTGCTCATGAGGTTGTATTTATTTTGAAACTTCATGATGTCATTGTGATATCCTTTCTTGAACTCCTCCATTTCCGAAGACAACGTGTCCTTAGTCTCCAACATAATACCATCATTTGTGTCCATGAATTTATCATGTTCTCCCTTTTTCAAGAACACGTGTGTGTCCGTGTCGTCACAACAATACATGTGATCTTGGATCATCTAATCAAAATCTTCATTCACGTAATTTTTTTGGAATGGAGGTATTATTTGTTGATCACCCTTCTCTCTCTAGTCCCTCTACCTGATCTTCGGGACCAGATCCCTTCTAAAGTTTTGATTTCTGGGTTGGAAATCATTTTTCTCCTGGAAAACGAGATTGTTCTCCATGGACATCCTTTCCATCAACTTCTCCATAGTCTTCATCATCAAGTCAAACTTTTCATCTAACGATAGAGACATAGAGGGTTGCACATCTCCTTGGGGTTTCTTTCCATTTCTGTTGAATTTTTTATCAGATTTACTTCGACTTCGATTGCGTCGCTCATCATTGCGCCTAAAGTAGTAGATCTTCTTTCTCTTAGTAGCAAGGAGAAATCGTTGTCAAAGGAATCGATGTATTGAACTTGTGCAAATTCGGGAGGCGGTTGGACTTCTATGGGGATTGAGTTGTAGACCTTCATGAATCAAGTCGAGAACTCTTGCATCATTTCCTCTGGTGCTCTCTTCATATTTTTGTATTGTGTTAGTAGTTGCAGAGGATTCTTTTTGTCTCCCCATATCGCAAGGAACGATGTTTCAAACACTGCGAAATCAGGGATGCTTGTTTCTCGAAGGGCCTTAAACAAATTCCTAACCTCCCCTGAAAGACTCTACACAAACAATCTCATTTTCGCGTCCTCATGATCGACCTCTTCTAGGTCAACAAAATCATTGAACCAATATAAGTACTTTTGGGTAGAGGAGTTTCCTTCAGCATCATATAGCCTAATCCTCTGATTATAGTTCTGGGGAAAATCATGCAGTTGCGATGGTAGGGAAAGAAGGGTGAATTTGGCGGCCATTACTCTAAGGGGGTATGAACTGGCTAAATTTTCTGAGTGGGGATTACAACATCTCGTGGGATTTTTTTTGGTATAAAATATTGAAACCTCTTCTCATCGAAGACTATCTCATCCAAGCAGGTTTTTGATTTAGACTTGAACAGGGTTTGCTCAAATAGTGTATCGAAATCAAGGTAATTGAAGCTTTTTACACTGTCCTTAGGTAAGGGTAAGTTTATGTCCAGGTAATAGAATGGGTCTGGCATTGTTCCTTTGCTCTATGAAAGTTTTTTTCAGGATCAGAAATGGGTGCTACAAGGTCCGGATCAGGATTTGCTCTGGTATAAACTGTCTTTGGAACTAGGATTTATAAGTCATACTACACTATGCTACTGGTCTCATTCATTGGATTTTCTAGGGTAAAGGTTTCAGCCAATATAGACATTTGTTCCATTGTTACCCTCAGGGGTCAAAACTATAGCTTTAGTCATTCTCCCAGGGAAAGTTTTATTCAATTTCGTTCCCCGGTAGCGACGCCAAAATGTTAGAACTCTGTAAATTCGTTTGGCTAAGAAAACGAATGACAAAGGTAACCTATAGACCAACTTTAAGACCGGAAAATATCCTTTCTAACTTAGAGAGGGCTCTCTCCGAGACTTAGTCTCTAACAAATAATGGCTTTGAATTGTCGATTAGGTGTATTGCATTCGTGCAGTGTTTTTGGTTTTGTTGGCAAGGGAATACAAATCCTTGGGCCATGGAGTCAAACTCCAAAAAGAGAGAGAAATAAATCACTTGGTAACTAAAACTTGAGAGGATAAAGGCTAAGAAGGCATTGGTCTTTCAGTTCAAAGTCATTGTGTGTGGCGAGAGAAAAATACTTAAAGCAACTCAAAGAGCCATTGGAGATGAATTTTAAATTACTTAGAATAAAACACAAGTGTTTAAATGGCGAAGTCTAAAGCACCGCACAATGAATTCTAGACTTATTAAACGTTAAGATTTAAACAGAATACAAACATGGATATACAGAAAACAGGAAACACGTACATAAGAGAGATCACAAAACATCAAATCGCCAACATTAGAATCTTTTCATCAAAGTCTCAGGACCTTTGCATTATATTTGAATCAGGTTTGAAAGTTACATTCAACAGTCACTATCTACACTACTTTTCCAACCAACCTAGCTTACATTGAAAAGATGAAATATATATAAAAAGATGCACCTCTTGGGATACCATGCCCCCAACTACTACTCCTACAAATTCAGCTCTGGCTATTCTCTAGCAGATGATCTTTCAAATGGAACTTACTAAGAATAGAAACTCAAGTGTACCCAATCATGTCATAACTGATGTATTTACCATGATCATTCGGTCATCAACAAGATTACATCATTAACAAGTGATGCGTCGACGCTTCTCCTTTGAAGGGTCATTCGAATGATCGAGTGCTTTGTCAGACTTCTGCCACCCAGTGTAACGAGCTTTGATTGATGTCTCACGATCATTGGCTGTGGTATGCATGTGGAAGGTTCGTATGGTGGGTGATTGTGGACTATCAATCGTGCTTTCCAAATGGAAATGACGGTTAGGGGACCACACATCTCCTTCAAAACTATTGTGTGTTACGCCTACACTTGTCCTTCCCGACAGGTGGGTTTTCAGCATTTGTGCGACATATATTCACCGCATGGATACCCATTAGATTCCTTGCTTCCTGGCAGGAAATAGGACACAGGGGAGAGGAATTTCGTGCCACGTTCAAAAAGACAAAACGAGGTCGGGTCAATTATGTTTATGGCCTTATTTGAAGTCTTGATTTCTAAGCATTTTCCTGAGGGACCATTTGCGCCTTTTCAGATTCTTTACCTGTCTTTGCAAGACCCCGTTCCCCTTCAGATTCACTTGAGCACTAGCTAGAGCTGCATGGACGTTTTCCATGGTCGGTCCAAATTCCTTGAAATGCTCCGTGATTTTCTCCTCTGACATTCTCTTTTCCTCGTGCAGCTCGATGATCATGTCTTGTGCTTCTCTGAGCTGTCTCATGAGCCAATTCACATTCCCTTGTTGGCTCTGCAATGTTGATGTCTCGACAGTCCTTTCCACTAACTGCTTTCTCAATTCCATGTTCTCCTGGTATAACTCAGAAATAACGAGTTGTGCTTTCTTTAGCTGCTACGACGGATCTCGAACATCCATGCTTTCAGTGCTCGTCCTTCTCCGTCTGTGACATATTTCCCAACTTGAACCCTCGACAGGTTATAGCTGAACAACGTGCATGAGTAACTTCTCAGCAACCAATTGGGCGTACGGTTAGTTTGGATCTTGGGCATCCCCAGGCTCTTTATTCTTCCTTGGCCTGCCTCTTTTCTRGGGTATTGGCTATTGGGGAGATGAGACTTTGACTGTCTTTCATTTTCTCGCAGCCCCTTCTATTTTCGCCTCCGCTCTGCGAGATGCTGCTTCTCCCGTGGGTAGAGGGGGATCTCCTTTGTGGTCCCTCGGGGTGTCGGYTGAAAACATAGATGAATCTCAATCCTTTCCCAGTCGCCTCAATTCCTCAACTATCAACAATTTGATTAGTGAGATATGGGATACGTTCTTCTTTGGTTGGTTTTCTTCGGCTTGGACGTTGTCCACCATTCCTCCTAGACTTTGGTGCAAGAATAAAGGTAAGTTCAACGACCTCTTTCCTGTGAAATGCATCATCAATCTGATGTGATGTGGGTATATTCTGTCAGACCTTCTTTCACAGGTGAAATACTTTCTAATCACCTTCACAAGTTTATGAAAAGGCTCCCATAGATACCGACTTAGAACATCCGTTTTGATTTTCCTGTTCGAGAATTTTGGTTTGATGAATTCTTCATAGCATAACACATCCAAATGCATTCCCTTAGACCACCTCACACCGTGAGGAGGGATCTCTGTCATAGATGACAGATTTTCCTCCATTAGACGGAATGTGATTCCTGCAATAACCGCACAGAACCCGTTAAATATGAGTGTGAACTGTTATGTCGGATTCACATTGTATCCTTGGATTTTCTCGCAATAGTGAATGCATCCGACCTCTTCGAAATATTCCATGATGTTTGGATCTTTTTTGATCAACGCCAAGTCTTGAGGCTTGAGCCTCACAGTTCTGCCACTTCACGCCCTCTTCATTATGTTTTGGGATGTCATCATGGTGGAAATGCGTGTTTTTTTTGCGTGTGCAGTAGTGAAAGATGACACCACCTTCGTGCGGAAAATGGATAATGATATTCTTAGCCTAGACTCTCGGTGCAAGAATGGATCGGCACTGTGACAATGATGACAACAGGATCGTCGCAATAGGGGAGCGTGATAGAAACTCTGGGTGTGACAAAAACTCTGAGGATGAAAGGTGATCGTGAGAAGACTTGTCGCCCGACAGATTATCTTGTGACCAACTCCGACATTTCCCAAACCATGATTCAAGACAGAAAAAACGCGACAATATTCACTGTTACAAGGAAAATATCTCTATGGCTAGGGTAAACCAAAACAAATGGAAATGACTGTAGAAATCAACTCTATTCTCAAGTATGTTATATAAACAAATATGCTAGCAAGCCAATATTAAAGGCCTACCTCGTCCGGATGTTCGATGAAGTCCATCGTTGAGCACTTGACCCAAAGAAATATACCTGCAACTAGTCCTCAACAACCAAGCAAAGAAAGCACATGGTGATAATATATCATGTTAGCACATTCAATAGCATAATCCATTAATAAACATGACAAATATGCCCATGGGATAATAATTCAAATATTTTCAAGATATCAATTGGACGGGAAAATAATATTTCTATTAATATATGATAAACATAAGTGAAAATGTTACATACTTCAGTGTCGGCACGGTTCGAAACCGAGAAACTAAGTTCCTTACAGCTGGGCCTCCACCACTTCAATCCTCCACCAAAGGCAAGCTCAAAGAAGAGAGATATTGAAGTTCTCAATCAAATAAGGGAAGATCTTGGGGGATGAACACTGTGTTCAAACTTAAAGGACAAAGGGATGCTGACTCAATATGAAGTAAATAATTTCTCCAGAGTAAATTTGCTCTCAAAGTTGAATTCTTTCTCCTCTTTTCCATAGCTCGGAATTGGCCCATTTATAACCTTCAAATGGAACTAAAGGGTCGAGTAAGAACTTTTCTAGTATATGGAAGGCCAATGATCATAGATCTCTTGTCGTGACATGGAAACCCAACAATAATTTTCATTTTTCGGCACAAATCACGATGTACACGGGTTGTAGTGGTGAAACTTGCGTATACACATGTTGTATAGTAGGCAAGGTGCGTACATGTGGAAAAATATGCATTTTTAGCTCTAGGATTTACAAACAGGGGTGATAAGTCTACATAGGGAAATGGAAAAAGGCCTTTTGTGCAAGATTGCATAGGGTGAGGAAAATATTTCTATAACATATGCCCCCTAATGTGTGAGGTCAAAGGACTTTCTGCGATGGCCCAAATACATTATAAACAACCCAGAAGTGGAGTGATGGGGAACCAGCTGGAAGAACTAGTTTCTCATTACAATCTGCACTGACTTTGCATACATGGTTGCCAATATAATTACATTGCAGATCCATGTGAAAATATACCAAACAACTATTCGTGGCCATGAATAGGAAAATACAAATGTGATTACATGCCAAAGGTTGTCATAGTCACAAAAAAGGCCCAGTAGAACCAGTCTCAAAACAAATATGAAGATATGTGTATACAAAGGAGTACAATTTGATCTCCCATGATCACTGAAGTCATATAGGTATTGGTCCAATGAAAAGGAAGCAACAACTCAGGAAATATGTGGCAACATACTAATGTCTTCAAGTCTTCTACACAATCCTCTAAGGGTGCAAGTCTACATCATGTGAATAAAGGAGTTGAGGTCGAACACAATGAGACATTGTTTGATCACCGATCATTGAGGTATATCGTTAACAAACATGAGACAACCTACTGATAATGAAAGTAGGTATCAAGGAACCAAGTACATTCTTACAAGTGTGAATAAAGGAGTTGGGGTCGAACACTTGAAGAATCCATCGATCAGGAGACATTGATGTATTCCCAACTGTCGATGCCGAAAGAACCTGCCACTAATCACTGCAAGTCTCAAGGTACTCATAATACTCTAGGTATCGTTTCCATAATAGATGAGCTGAAGTCGATGGAAGCAGACCTGTTGAAAGGAGAGAATTAAGAAATCTCTAATCATTCATCACGAGGTACAAAGCAGGAGCTTCATGATTTGGAGGAAAGCAGACGAAGAACATGTTCACGAACCAATGACCCTATGCGTATTTCGTGTGTGCTAAGTGCAAGCGATACACGGAAAAGACCCTCTGAATAGCAGCCAATGAGGAAAATTGTTGACAAAGGCGAGGAAACCACCAATAAGGCTAATGGAATCTAAGACACTACATGAATCCCAATATGTGAATAGATGTCTTGTCGTCGAACACAAGAGAAACCACCCACTCAATGACCAATGATGAAATGTTGACTGTTGGGTTCAAGGTTACCTACCAATGATGAAAGTAGGACCAAGGTGTGTGATAGGACTACAGTATCATGTGATTCTGAGATAAATTGAGGGTATGGTCGACATGTAAAGTCAATATTTTTGAGAAATGGCCAACACGGGTTGAATAGACCTCCTTTGAACAAGAGAATGAGACATATGGAAGACTATGGCAGCATAGATTCAATGATAAAACCATGAGATGCAGGAGGCATCAAATGAATATCTTTGTAGGGACTAGAAGATTAACTAGTCGGTAGAGAAGAATCTGTAATGAGCTCAGCTTCCTAAGGCCATGCTAAACCCAAAATTATGATGATAAATGGACTTGGTAACTTTGTGCTTTGTTTAAAGGCGACACAACTGTTGCCAATATAATATAATACTCCCTTCCCGCCCGTCTTTTTTTGTTTTTTCATAGACAAATGAATGCTATGATACAAAGGAGGAAACGAGTGTCACGAGTAAGCAAAACTAATTCCAACAATGGAACATACCTATGATTAATGCAAGAAGATGCATGCAGGAGATGAACACTTGGGAGAATGTTCCCTCCTAGGTATAGGGTATCAAATTGCGAAGGATATAAACGAGGCTCTGCTTGGTGGAGGATGCAAAAACTACTGAGGCAAATAGTTTATAACGCAAAGCAAGAACCGAATATAGGATCAATATTGCAAGCAACGGCATGAGATGCAATAACAACTTAACGCCAAAAAATGTCCTTTTTCATGACATTTAGTCTACTTGGTGTGAAAAAGGGATAAACCTATGCCAAATAGACATCCTTTCAAATCCAATTTACGAGTGTGAAAGAGACAAGTTCACTCGACAATCTTTTCTCTTTTTGAAAATGAGTCGGAAAAGAGATTAACTAAGACTCATGAACTTTCAAGGCCAACTTAATGAGTGTGAAAGGGACAAATCACTTGACAATCTTTTCTCTTTTTTGAACGAGTCATAAAAGAGCTTAACTCGAACTTGCTAAGAGGTTTCTAGGTGGCATGTCATGGGGGATGTCAAGGCTCTCATGCTGGACTTATACGAAATGTCAGTGTCTTACGAATAGTCGATATAAGCTTGGGAAAACCCAAATATCTCCAAGTTGAGGAGGATAGAGTGCTAACGGAGGTTATCGTCTCCGTGATATATTGGATAATGTCTCTTACCGAAAAATACATAGGTGGAGGCATTGGATACCCCACAAGGCCATCCCAATCGAAGGGAACTTCATCAGGACTCGGAGGGAGAGTACTCGGGGAGAGAAAAACTCTCTCGTGTTCAGAAGGAGTGTTATTAGGGATGCTAACAACATGATTGAAGGATGCATCACCCTCCAAAAGGAGAGTTGGATTGAACAGAGATTGCATCGGTATGACCACTTCTTCAATTTTAGGTTGAAGAGGATGCATGATAACGGGGATAGGGAACACATCACCCTCGAAAACGGGGGTATGGTCAGGAGAGGATTACAGCAGCATGGTTTTCATGTAAATAAAAGGAGAAACAAGATGTGGGGAAACCACAAATGCCTCAAAATCCGAAGGGCCCTTAGGTGATCCCCACGATTCAGATATCCCAACAGTAACAGGGCACAAACGAGTAAGGTGATTTCCTTCGCAAGTCCTGCAAAGGAATTTAGGCTTACATCTGAGTCGTCTAGGCTTCTCGATTCCCCCAACATCGTTCATAACGGATGGTGACATTCTCTCAACATGACTGGCATAGGTGAGAGAATCATATCCTACATGATGTACAGAGGTTGGAGATGTGACATTTATATGACTCGTGGCAACTATAGTGATGCCCCTAGCATGACTAGCAACGAATGGGTGTGGGTTGTCAACATGAATTGCAGAGGTCATCGACCCATCTCCAACATGAATAGAAGAGGTTGGTGATGGAGCTCTAGTACGATTGGCAGTGACTGAACTAGCAGTGGGTTGTGGCATTTGATACCAAGGTCCAGGGAAATATTGGCTTTGAAACATTGCAGGCCAGGGAGGGTCCTGGTTTACACCTTGTCCCTGCCCGGAAAGGTAGTATCCTCTGCCTAACTAATCCAAAGAGGTTTGTATGGGCATCATCACTGAAGTCTGTGAAGAGACGAAAGTATTATAAGGATTATTCAAGTGAGGATAAATGTTTCCCCCTTGTGAAGGGGTTCTTTGAAGAGGGTATCCCGAACCGTAAAACTGATTCTCCTCGTATGAAAGACCTGGGGATATATGAGGACCTACGATGGGGGAAGTGTTTGAAGGAACATGCATGGTAGACAAATGATACACAGATGGGGTGTAATAAGTATAATAAGAACCCATTTGAGTAATGTCTTATGAAATAGAATAGCTAGGACCAGATCTGTAAGAGGGGAGGCTTCAACCTCCCACGGTGAGAATTGGTTGAGGGACATGACTCATATCAAATGAAGATGTAGGAAGCGGGGCCATGGTGACCCCAGATCCAATGCTAGGATTCATATAAGTGGGCCAGGGAGAGGATGGAAAGGGTGAAGGCACAGTTGGCATGTCAACAGGAAAATGACTAGAGACCCAAGGCATGGACCGAGTGTCATAATTGTGTATACCATTATGAAAAGTGGATGGATTCATCCCCATGAAATGATCGAACATCATGGGGGGTGGTAGCAGTAAAAGAGGGAGCTACAGGAACTCCACTATCCATGATAACGAAATCTCAGTACAAAATCCTTAGGCCAACTAGTAATCAAAGAGCACACCAAAAATCAAATGGCCAATATGCACACAAAGGGGGTAAAGTGGTTGAAAGGGACCTCCCTCCCTAAAGAAGGTATGTCTCGCCCAAGAGGGGCCCGAGACTCTCTAATAAAGATCGGAGGTAACAAAATCAGTTATAAGGGCCCTCGTGGGCTTAACAACCAGTCGGTCAGATCCCCCTTGGAGAGGTAATCCTCCATAAAGGTTGTGTGTTGTCTGACCCTTATCTAACCCAAGGTACCTACAGAATAAACCCTGCAAGTAACCTATGTGGCACCTATGTCAAGAAACTAAGCAATTGATGTATAATCGATGCACATGAGAGAATTCATAAGTCAGGTCCACCATATGGGCAGGGTAGCAAAGCCCGAAACCTTGAAAGCACCGCCTCTCATGGAGGTAAGGGCACTAACAAGATCCCCAGATATGAGTAGATCCCCAGAAATATCTCTGATGCTAAGAAGGTATCAGGGGGATATCCCTTCAACCAACCTCGCGCGACCTCGTGATTAACTCCGGTGTGAGCGGAGCCTCCTGATATTACCAATTATACAATGGATTTCTCCACTCCCTTTGTTAGACAAATATGTTGATTTAATTGCCTTGGAGAAGTTTACTCACAAAATCCTATTCCAAGGCACTAAATCCTAAGCTATTTTGTGCACCCTAGAAAATAAAATCGTGACTAATCAATTTTAAATTATAGCGTTAATTTTAAAGTCTGTGCTTACTAAAAAATGTATGGTATTGAAACTCATGATGTTACGACTCAACAAGAAAAGTAAATATGAATACAATGCAAGGTCCTAACTCGATTTTCAATGCATGATATGCTTCTTAAAACAAATGCAATTTTCAATTTCAACTCTGCAGTTTTGAAGTAAAAATGCAATCTTTCTTTACATGCACTAAGAGAATGTCAAATACTCAAAAGATAAAAATGCCAAGCAATGCAAAATGCCTAATATTTTTGTATTTTCAATATAAGAAAAAAGAAAATGCATGGACTGAACAACAACTTGATATATAAAGTTCTACTGTGTATAGAAAGAGATAATTCAAGTAGGATACCAAGCAACAAGACACCCAACCCAATGTACAAGGACAATCAAAATGAAAATATGTTGAGAAAGACTCCACCCAGAAATTCAACCAAAGACAGGTTTCCTTTCATCCCACTGACACTTAACAGTCACTACAAAGACCTAAGAAGACTCAACAAGCATCAAATCCCACCCAACAACCACCAAACCCATCAAACAAGAAAATAAGTTTGATGTACGCGACTATTCAAGGAAACAGAGCGTATGTACGCGGCTTGCAGAGGGCTAGCCCACGTATATACGTGACTGTCAAGCCAAAAATCACGTATATGTTTCAAAAACAAAGCCAGGCAAGGGAGAAGGCTGAAAAACTTAGACCCAGAGTGAACAAAGGCTTTCAAGCAATGATATGACAAGAAACACAATAGGAACGAGAGCAATCTAAGGAGAAAAAAACTCCAAACCCTAAGAAAGAAGATTCAACTCCCCAGTATGGTCGCCAATTCTGTTACGAGGAAAATCTCTCTATGGCTAGGGTAAACCACAAAAGACAGAAATGACTGTAGAAATCAACCCTATTCTCAAGTATGCTATATAAACAAATATGCTAGAAAGACAAGATAAAAGGCCTACCTCATCCAGACGTTCAATGAAGTCCACCATTGAGCACTTGACCCAAAGCAATATACCTACAACTTGTCCTCAACAACCAAGCAAATCAAGCATATGGTGATAATATATGATGTTAGCACATTCAATAGCATAATCCATTAATAAACATGATAAATACGCTGGAATAATAATTCAAATATTTGCAAGATATCAATTGGATGTGAAAAGAGTATTTCTATTAATATATGATCAACATAAGTGAAAATGTTACAAATTTCCGTGTCGGCACGGTTCAGAACCGAGAAGCTAAGTTCCTTCCAGCTGGGCCTCCACCACTTCAATCCTCCACCAAAGGCAAGCTCAAAGAAGAGAGACAATAAAGTTCTCAATCAAATAAGGGTAGATCTTGGGGACTGAACACCGTTTTCAAACTTAAAAGACAAAGGGATGCAAACTCAATATGAAGTAAATAATTTCTCTAGAGTAACTTTGCTCTCAAAGTTGAATTCTTTCTCCTTTTTTCCATAGCTCAAAATTGGCCCATTTATAGCCTTCAAATGGAACTAAATGGTTGAGTCATAACATTTCTAGTATATGGAAGGCCAAGGATCATAGATCTCCTATCATGACATGGAAAATCGACACTAATTTTCATTTTTGGGCACAAATCTCGATGTACGTGAGTTGTAGTGGTGTAGCTTGCGTATACGCATGTTGTATAGTAGGCAAGGTGCGTACATGTGGAAACATATGTATTTTTATCTATGAGATTTACAAACAGGGGTGATAAGTATGCATAGGGAAATGGAAAAAGGCCTTATGTGCAAGATTGCATAGGGTGGAAAATCTTGCTATAATATTCACTGACTAGGTTTGTGACATAACTGATGGAAATCAGATTTCCCGCAGCGAGAAAACTCGGGGCTTGTAAGAAAAATTACAGACAACGCATAAAATCGGATGGTAAAAGAGATACACACAGAATGAATGGAATTTATAAATGAAGGGGAGATGGATGGAATCATGACTGAGGACACTAAATCCATGGTGACAAGAAGTTTTGCAGCGGGCTGAAGATTTGCGCAGCACACTCGTGCGACGGGTACACTTTAGAGTGTGTAAAGTACAGAGGATAAAAGTTGCAGAGTATACGTGATATAAGCGCCATGATTTCTTATCCTTTCTGAATTCACAATGAGGTGATGATGGTCGTTATATCTGGCGACATGATCCTTACTCTAACAACTTTCCTCGACCTTTAGCACATAAAATCCCTCTTTCTGACAGGACCCAACCTTTTGGGAAAATACCTTTACAATTTACACAAGTTTGATTATGATGCTCTTTCCCGAATCCAAGGGACAAACAGACCACTTGCTAACTTCGACCCATTCGTTGTTCAGTACCTGACCTCACACGCTTTGACACTTGGACCATGACTCATCTAGGACTGAATCTAACTGAAAAAATGACGATGCTAACATGAGTGTTCTTGGGGGCATTTCTTGGCATCCCTAATGATAAGGATTCTAAAGGGAACATCTCATATTAACTTAATATACATCCTTACTATTTGGGGGTGACATTCCCAAGTATCAAGGACTAATAAGAGTATCTCAAGACCACAGAGTACTCTTAGACACTCCTTCCAAAAGTGATAGGTAGGTATATAAAAACATAAAAATAAGTAAAAATTAAACATGAATTTTCTACCATATAAAAAAAAATGTGGTAGGCCCCTCCCAAACCTTAATTCTTACCTATTTTAGTCACCCAAACCTTCATTTGATTATTTTTCAACATTAGCTCAATAGTGGGAAGGTGCCTTGGAGTTTAAAGACCATGTTTTTTGGAGAACAAGCTTACAAACGTAGAAAAGAGTGGAAACCAACAATATTCTACCATATTCCAAGTGAAACCAAGTCCCAACATTCTAGAAAGTAAATGACGAGGGAAATCACTACTATCGCTACTTCATCGACAACGTTGAAATATAGTCCAAAGGAGGGCCACCCCTTGCTCTCCAAACCAAGACAACACCCCAATGCAAACACCACAAGAGCCAAAGAATGAGTGTGCAATTACTTGGAGCTCGTGATAAAAAAGGCCCTGAAGCAACCATCTCCTCGCCTAGCCCCAATCTCTCTAATCACACATCAACTAACAAAACCAAATTAGTGCTTCATTCAAGTGACCATATGAGAATTCTCTGCTCAACTACAATCATCATCATTCCTGAAACTGCTTGGCTCTTCCACTTCGAATTATCATCCTCGCCTATGTTGCGCCACCTTAGGAGTCCCAAGTCGAACATAGACCCATTGGTCATTTCATTGTACCCTCACCCCTGCATTCCCATATAAATAATCATATCATCACTTGGCTAGTGGAGGATCGTACTCCTTCCTGCTACCTCGCTTCCTCCCTTGGCTGGAAACCGTAATATCACCCTGCTTGTCCCTTAATGTGCTATAAGTGCATGGCAAAGTGGCAGTTGAATTCCATGTTCAAGCCCCACTTGCTCAAACCCCATCCATGTGAGGTTGCATAGGTCATTCATTCACACAATCTTTCTTAATTCTCTAAAGAAATTGACAATTATATTACCAAAAATGGTGCAAATACCATCCCTTCCAAAAATATATAAAATGTCATTATCACATAAAAATAGTCTTTCCTATACTTATCTATGAAAGGAGGGGAAACATATGGGGTTTAACTCTTACATCTAACTTTCATATTTTTTCCTTAAATCAAATAACCAAGTTGAAAAATGAAGAGTTGAGGGTGGGGGTGGGGCATAAATTAGAGAAAATATTGGGTGGGGCATAAATTAGAGAAAATGTAAATAGTTGAGGGTGGGGGTGGGGCATAAATTAGAGAAAATGTTGGGTGGGGCATAAATTAGAGAAAATGTAAAAACATTTTCTCTAATTTATGCCACACCCCCACCCTCATATATGAAAAATGAAGAGCTGAGGGTGGGGGTGAGGCATAAATTAGAGAAAATGTAAATACATTTTCTCTAATTTATGCCCCACCCCCACCCCCACCCTCATATATGAGGGTAAATACATTTTCTCTAATTTATGCCGCACCCACACCCCCACCCTCATAAATTAGAGAAAATGTATTTGGGTGGGGCATAAATTAGAGAAAATGTAAATACATTTTCTCTAATTTATACCCTACCCCCACCCTCATAACATTTTCTCTAATTTATGCCCCACCCTCATATAGTTGAAAAATGAAGAGCTATAGAATCCAAACCCAAAGTCTTTCAATTTCGCTAACCTTTCTTTAGGCACACCTTCGAAAAGACTTGGTATCTCACTTTTGCCACAATAAGTGAATAGTGGCGATCCCGATTATTAAAAAATGAACACACAAATACATGGGAGATGAAGTTATATTATAAATGTAATGAACATAATAACATAATAATAATAGTATAGTTTATTAACGTAAGTAAAGAGGCACGTACCTCTTCATCAAGAGGCATGTACCTCTTCAACTCATGACCATTCAATGCTATAAGTAAACCGTCACGAGGGTGATTGTAATCATCATTCATCTTTTATCAATTATCAATCAAATATCTTATTCAGAAATATTTTGTCTTCCATTAAATAGCAATTTTATTGCTACAGTGGTATCAGAGCGACCCTCTAGCAATTGTGGGTTAATTTGGTCCGTACAACAGATTCCTAAGGCTTCCGTACCATACTTGTACCGCTTACAACTCACAACCGTCCACTGTACTATCATATCGTTGCAGAGTTTGATTGTATCATTTATGTTTGTTGGCCCGTACACCACCTATCCCATCCGTTGTACACATTTCGTACTGTTCCATCTGTACCTATTGTAGCCGCCGTTGTACGAAACGTTGTCCCTTGTTGCCTGTACCCTCCGCTGCCTCGTACGACCCACACTTCCCTTGCTATCAGGGATCAAATTTGAAGGGAAGGGTAATATTTCAAACTGAAGGGCTAACTTTATTGTAACCCTTCTAAATTGACATGTTAAAATAAATTATTCTTTTTATATGAAAATGAAAAAACAATTAAAATTTCACCCATAAAATAATTATTTTATAACCCATTCATTATAAAACAAAATTAACTCTTAACTTATTATTCTCCAAACATAACATATTAATTAAATTAAATTCAAAAAATTTGGCAGAACTTCAATTTTTGTTAATTAAATACATATAATAATAATAATTTTGCACATTGATATAAAATACTCGTTTAAATGCATTACTCAAAAATATTGGAGATTACAATTTTATTTTTTTTTGTTAATTGGTCCGGACCTTCTTGGCATCGGGATTAACCTTTGGCTTGAGAAACCACGACTCAGGGGCATCTAAGCGGTCAAAATCACCCGGGGATCGCACCCGGCCTGAGCCACACCAACCCTTAACATGGTTGGATTTTTTGTCCCCTTAGGTTTCGAACCGGTGACTTTTCAACACGGAGTGGCTTAACAACACACTCCGTCACCGACTATTCTACACCTCGGGGACATTGGAGATTACAAAATTGAATGAAGTGTCATGACACTTTAACTTGTAACATTTAATGAAAGAGGTCGTTGTGCCTTCATTCCTCTCCAAGTTTCATAAATTGTGTTCCAATCTACCTCGTGCAATTCCTGAGGTGTTGATAAAGACAAAAACATCAAAGTGTCTAACGTTTCTAGACCAAGTCTAGATCTATCATCATTTTTTATACAATTCAAATTAGAAAATCCTATTTCACAACTAGCGGTGCTAGTAGGAAGAGTAAGAACAATTTGCCACAATTTCATTAAATTTGGGTAAGACTCACACCACTCGGGTTCTTCTCCACATTGTTCCCATGCTGCAACCATGCTTTTCCTTGGATATGACCGATGTAGAGTAATAGTAAAGCTTTCTATTTCACCTTCACATTTTCCTATATCAATTATTGGTGAGTATCCGATATCTAATTTTTCACATAGTCGTCTCAACCATCGTTTTGTTTCAGAATCTCTTTCATTCTCTTCTTCAAAGTAAGAACGAGGGCTGAATAATTTTGTTGCATTGAATACTGGAAAATCTGTAAACCTGTCATTGAGACAGTCAATCAACTTTTGGACAAATGCTTTACTCAAGTGAACACAATCTTCCATAGTACCTGGCCCAAGTGAATTAGGTATAGGTTCAAATCTTAACATATGCACATGTGAAGCACCTGTATTATCTATAAACTCCAATTTTCCATGTTTTGATTTCTTCAAAAAATATGAAACATGTTGATAACCTTTTCCAAACATATCTCGCAAGAATCTTCTATGAAGAAGTTCAATAAGAACATCTAATTGCATACCAATAGATGTTATATCAATATGTTCCTCTTGAAATTATTGACTTAGCTTATTTAGTTCAGTTATAACATCTGTCAGCAAATGAATACAAAAATGAACTTGAAATATTTTTCCCATTTCATACATCTTTTTGTTACTATGTTTCCATTCTTGTAATAATGTCGGCATAATTTTGACAAGCCTGTTCATCATCTGTCCCTTAGAAAGCCATCAGATTTGATGAATTTGAAGTACCTGTAACTTATCAATTTGAAATAATTCCATTAAACTTTTGAGTTATCCATGCCTCTTTGCAAATCTTCCCAACCAAGAATATACTTTATTGGCCAACTTATCGATATAATTAAATTCAGGAAAATAATTTGTAGCATCAGTTATAGCTAGTGCCTCACGATGTGCTACACAATGAATGCATAAAAAATGAGGAACTTCACGAAGAAACTTGGCAACCAAACCTTCATGAATACCCTTGATAGATGAAGCTCCATATGAACCAAATCCCATCATTTTATATTTTGATAAATCCATTTAAGTTAATAATCCTGACATTGATTGTGTAGTACTATCTTTGATTTTCATAAGACGAATAATTTTTTTTGCACATGTCCTTCTTTCCCCATCCATTAGATATGTAATATATACAATAAGGTGTTGTTCCATTGTTTTATATGTGCTATCATCCACTAGAATAGAATAAAAGGGACTAGAGAAAATTTCTCCCTTCAATATTTTCCAGTAAACCATTTTTGCTGCAAGTAAAAACTCTTTTCCAAATGTAATATTAGTATATGAAGAGTATTCATTGGTTAAAGGCATATTGGGTGTTCCCTTGTACCTATGCAAGTCACACAAGTCTTTATATAATTCTAAAGGTAAATCTTTTATAGCCACAAAGTACATAGTTTCCATCACACTAATTATTTTGGATTTCTCAATATCAAGCATGAGTTCAACATGTTTTGTGATGGGTAAATATGATTGCCTTGATTCATTCTCCAATAGTTGAACTGAACATTTATGAGCCTCAGATACAACATGAACATTTAACCCACATAATTGGATTGTACTACTACCTTCTCTTGCATATGGCGTATCTCCTTTGAATTTGACAGACCATGAACACTTGATGCACTCTTCACCATTTGAGCCTATTATAGGATATGCCCATTTGTGTATTAATTTCCATCCATATTTAAATGTTCTTTTAGAAGCTACCCCCTTGCCTTTCTTTTTCAGAATACCTTTTGCTTCAATATTAATCTCATCCTCAAAATCAACTTTTTCTTCAATATTTGTATCATCTTGCTTCAATTTAAATGCATCAACAAGTGTTATTTGTCTTCCATGTTTTTTAGGTCAGCCAATTCTAGACATTTCTTCTTGATAAATTTCGTGTTTTTATATAGAAAGAAAAAATCATTAGAAATAGATGAAAAATATTATATTATATGATAATAATAGAGAGCTCAATCATTATTAAAAATGACATTCACATAACTAAAGTGAAATTGTTACATAACTAAAGTAAAATTGTCATTAACCTAAATTCTTGTCAATAATTATAGTAAAGTATTGTAATTCACTCATTATATAAAATTTGGATTATGATGAAATTTTGTTCATATTTATCAATTATATAAAGAAAAAAATAAATCTTAATAAATTATATAATATTTATTTATTCTATTATTAACCAATAAATTTATTTTCAAATTATTTAATTTTAAAATTTATTTTCTTTATTAAAATTTATAAATTAATATTAATTAAAAAAAACCATGATGTAATCATCAATATCATTATAAAATATAAAAGATAATAAATGAATTATATAGTAAATACTTACTTTAATCTAACCAAATATTTCATAATATGTGCTCATAATGTGCATTGCAAAAACATCATTCATAATTAAATTATGTCTATATCTATTAAACTTAATTAACACAAATTGGTTATTTTTTCTTATGAATTATAAATTTATTATTATAGTTATTTTATAAAATCAACTAAAAAATACCTACCTAGTACCAATACCTACCCGAGGTGATGATCACATTAAAATTAAAGGATGTGTTTTTCCTAATTAAATTTCAATATATTATTAGTTCACATAGATGCTACAATTATAAAAAACATTGTTTCCACAACTATTTTCAACTAACACATTACACCATTAGTTTAAACATAAAACTATAAATTATTCCATTACTATTTGTGAAAATTATTTATTCAATCCTTAAATTTTAATACCAAACATCAATATTAAATCACCATGTATATCCATGGATGTTAATCATCATATTGATTATTGAGGAAATGTATGCACATGGGAGTTCTAAATTAAGAAATTATTATGTCACAAAGAATATCATTATATCCAATAATATATCTTAAAATTCACCATTATAATGATTTACCAATTACAAAATAAACATTATAATTAACAAATTTTACATTTTTTAACATTTTTACACATTCCATTATATCTTTATCTACACTAATCTAGTTGAAATTTAACTTATAATTACAACATTCTAATTAGATTCCATAATAACATACTCATATTATTTCTAATTTATTTTCCAAATTTCATTTTATTAAATCTAACAACATAGAAATTATATATATATATATATATATATATATATATATATATATATATATATATCAATTCTTTTATTACTAATTGCAACTTTTCTTTAATTTAATTTACTTAACAGAAAATTGCACACAATAATAATTCAACTAAATGTTAAACATTTGTAACTATTAGTTGAATTAATTTCTTGTAATTATAATAATAATAATTATGTATGAGACCCCCTTGTTTGTGGGACAAGGGACCCCCCTCTGCCCAAACTGGTAAAGTCTACGGATGTATACATACCCTACCCCCCT
>ML779941.1:1001271-1011815 GCA_009831015.1 Picea engelmannii
CCTTTTCTGAAGTGATCTCTTCAATAGCTTGT
This sequence comes from Picea engelmannii, assembly GCA_009831015.1. NCBI lineage: Eukaryota > Viridiplantae > Streptophyta > Pinopsida > Pinales > Pinaceae > Picea > Picea engelmannii. The sequence goes on from ML779941.1 coordinate 1,001,304, forward strand.
AGTTGATCTCTTAATTGGGAGATCCTTACAAAGTATGATGTTATGCTGTCGTCATCATTCATCTTCATGTCACAGAGCTCATTCTTCAGACTCATAACTTGTCCAATGTTTTTTACTGAGAAGAGATTTGTTAGGGTATCGTACATCTTCTTCGACGAGTCAAGATGGGAGATGTAGGGTATCAAGTGGTCTTTTATGGAATCCACTATGATACTCATGGCATTGATGTCAACATCTTTGAACTTCTCCATAGCTGCAACGTTTTGCGGTTCCTTCTCTTCTCCTTCTTTAAACTCTGGCTTCACAATATCCAACACTTTATTCTTAGCAAGGATGAGGTCAATCCTTGTCTTCCATGCTATGAAGTTAGAGGCTCCATCTCGCTTGTTCTCAAACTTCATAGAGTTCGTCATGGCTTGTTTGACTTGGTCAAACCCTAGATTTGACCAGAAATTCAAACTTCATGTCTTGGCCTTCTGAGAGTACCAGGAGATGCGCTGGGCTAGGGCGCATTGATCTATCTGGAGATTAGGTCAATCTTGTCACTTAAGGTGCCTCGACAAGAGGTTTAGGGTTTCTGCAACTACTTTTGCTAGTAACCCTCGCTGCAGTGTCTTGGACGCTGCTTCTGCTAGTAACCCTAGCGGCAGTTCCTCAACGAGCTCAATATCTAGCGGCTATGTTTCCTTCCAGCGTTTTAGGATGACTGAAGGGGTGTGGGCCCATAACCTGTTAGAATATAGAAGATGGTGTACTCGTTCTACCATTGACGATACCTTCGTCACCCAACCATAGGCCAAAGCCTCCCTCCGAGCACCTTAACCTTGACTGAGAATTCCTCCGGAAGCAAACCCTAGGCTAGATAGCCAAACAAAGGGTAGCGCATCATTCACTAAGGATAGTGCATCACAAAAAGCTGATCAGATAGTCCAAACCCTAGCCAAGAGATATTCAACCCAATACTGAAAACTTGTTGCCGCTGCCACTGCACCTGCAACCCTCCTCCACATGTGCGCACCAAACTGGAACTGCAGTGCGCACCAACTGGGAAACTACAATTCTGAGACGCTGTCAAATGAGAACTGGCGCCCTGTATTTATAGTGGTTCTGCCAGTTTTGCTGGGGCCGACTTCTCCTTATGGATATGTGTCTGTTCAGTATATTATTATTAATTATGGCCGACTTCTTCTCTTGGAGGCTAATAACCTAATATAAATTATCGTCTTGAGCCGACAAGGCTTCTAGGGTTATTAGCCAACTCATTAGGGTTTCTCTTGCTTCCCGGAGTCTTCTATTCTCATCAGGTTCACACGTGGAGGTAAATACCTCCCGCAGCTACCATAATATTAACACCAAGCTTGGTCCTGGAGGTGAAATAATCCTCCCACACCACTCTACAGTGTTGCAGGGGTCTGATCTAGTGGCAGAGGAAAGCTAGTGCGCAACCTAGGGGGTTCCAGCTAGGGGGGCACACCACTTTGAGGAGTTTAGCCCGATCTGAGGAAAGGAGGGAGCTTCTTGGCAAAGGAGCATCTGGGTTTTCTTCGTATGGTCCCTGGCATAATTTCTAGTCTATTCCGGAAGAGGTTATCCCAGCAATTTATTTCCTGGAGCTTGACACGACTTGGAGAGAGGGGCGCACTGCAAGAAGTGGTTTCTTTTATTTAGTGGCTCGGATCTTCATAGATCACATTGAGATTTCACCAGCTTGTTTGTATTGGCCCAATCTATCATTCTGGAGATTTTGGTGGCAGTCGGACGCTCCTAGTGGGGAGAACGAAAAGAAAAGATGAGTTAAGAGTTAACCCTAGGGGTTAATTAACTCAACAAATGAATAGACTAGAGCTATAAAAGAAAGGGCAGGGTACAATCCTAAGGAATTCTGGATTATTATCATATTTTTCATTGGAGCTCTTGAGCACAAGCAGTTTTGAGGGTTTTGAGTCTAAAACCCTAGAGATCAACTCGATGGTGAAAGATTCCACCTTCCTTGATCCAACCTTGTTCCCGGAGGTGAAATAATCCTCCCACACCACTCTACAGTGTTGTAGGGGTCTGATCTAGTGGCAGAGGAAAGCTAGTGCGCAACCTACGGGGTTCCAGCTAGGGGGGCGCACCACTTTGAGGAGTTTAGCTCGATCTGAGGAAAGGAGGGAGCTTCTTGGCAAAGGAGCATCTGGGTTTTCTTCGTATGGTCCCTGGCATAATTTCTAATCTATTCCGGAGGAGGTTATCCCAACAGTTTATTTCCTGGAGCTTGGCACGACTTGGAGGAGAGAGGGGCGCACTGCAAGAAGTGGTTTCTTTTATTTAGTGGCTCGGATCTTCATAGATCACCTTGAGAGTTCACCAGCTTGTTTGTATTGGCCCAATCTATCATTCTAGATATTTGGGTGGCAGTTGGATGCTCCAAGTGGGGAGAACAAAATCTAGGTGATTCAGTCAACCAGAGGGGCGCAAACCAATTGAGGGTTTGCTCAGTTGGAGGGGCAGAACTCCTCCTTTCAACTTGACACTTGGTCAGGGGGATTCTACTAGCCCCATCTACATTTCGGGAAAGTTTGGAGGCAATTGGACCACAGAAAGAGGAGGGCCGAAACTTAGGGGTTCATCAACAACCAGGGCAGTGCGCAACTCAGCCAGTTGGAGGGGTTCTACAGTATATTGGACTAGGATCTCATATCTTCAGTCTTCTCTTGCAGTTGTTGGCCTTTGAAGGCTTGGATCTTCTTCTCAGACAACCTTTGGGAGGCTATTATCATTGTATTTCTTATTATTGTATCGGCTGGCAACCCATCTTTGATATTATTGGGGATTTCGTCTAGATCTGCAGATCTCTTGTTCAAGGATCTATCTACTATCTAAATAGAGGTCAGATATGACATTATTATTCCTATACTGGTGTAAATTGTATCTTGTCTTGTTGATGTTATATGCTACAGATCTATTGTTCCATTGCTTAATCCGCATCAAGTAAGCCCTAATGCGCAACTCCATGAGTAAACCTGCAAACACATAAGCAAACATAACAACAATGACTAGTTAGTGTTCCGAGCAAAAAAATTGGCTTGGGAACATTACAATGGTATCAGAGCGTTGATCCTCCCAGCTTGTGGGGATTAGCGCATGCAAAAGTTTAGTGGTATTTACATGGGCAGACGCAGGAAGCAGACAGGTGAAACAGAGGCAGAGATGGATGGTTCAAGTGAGGACAGTGAGCCACAGATTCTAACAGGTTTCGCCAAGGCATTACAACACTCCATAAATCTAACACAAAGTACCCTTGTACATCATCTACAGGAAAACCAGGAAACTATGTGCAGGGGACAAATTGAAATAACATAGACTCTGGAAAGAGTGAATGCCGGCTAGGAGAAACTTCCGCAACTCCTATTACAGATGACTCATGCAGGGAAGGGATCAGAGGTTTATGCAAACAAGGAAGCTAGCGAATCTCATGGGGGGACTAGACCTCAGTAGGAGCATAGCCCTCGTTATCACACTGAGGGATAGAGTTATGGAGGTGGAGCACCTCAGGGGCCAACACACAGTAGGACCACCCCTAGACCCTATCTACCTACATTCCTGGATAATCAACCACAACGCAACTATGAGGATGAGATTGAGGACAACTTTGAGCAGTATGCCAGGGAGTATCATGCCTTGAGTGTGGGGCTCTAGAGGTAAGTCACGCTGGATCAGTATTGTGGAATCAAGTTTCGGGATAAGCCTAAATAGTATCAAAGGCTCAACTATGAATTGGAACGTAGAGCAGGCAATATGGAGATTCCTTATTCTGATGGATCTTCTAAGGTCACTGCACAAGCATGGGTGCAAAAACTTGATACCTACCTATAGCTTAACCCCATGAGGGAGATGGATGCCATCAAGTTTGCCACCATGTACTTGGAGGGCAAGGCTCATGATTGGTGGTACCATGGGTTGACCACACTGAGTCACAATTAGATCACATCCTATACAGAGTTTACACAGAGGCTCATTGATAGGTTTGACCAGGGGGGCCCAGAGCTACCTTTTAGGGAGCTCACACAGCTCAAACAGACAGGATCACCGGAGTTTTACATAGAAGAGTTTCAGAGGATAACAGTTATGGTACAGGATATGTCTCAATCAAGACTTAAGATGCTCTTCACAGAAGGGTTGATGGAACATTTGAGGAGTTGGGTCAAGGCTTTTAAGCCTACCAACTTGCATGATGCAATTTGGAAGACCAAGGACTTAGGATCAACAACAAAGGCGAGATTCACCCCTAGACCTCCTCTAAACCAATGGGGTAGAGATCAAAGACCTCCTATGAACCAAGGAGAGAGAGACCGAAGGGTGTTTGACCGAGGAAAGGGTAGGATGGATGAGCCCACTAGGAGGGAATTGAGGAGGAAGCAGTTGTGCTTCACCTGCAAGGAACCACGGGATCCAACACACAAATGCATGGGTAAGGGCAAAGCCCACTACATTGAGGTGATCTCGGATGATGGGGAGGAAGAATTCGGCCATCTACAGAACATAGAGGCAGAGGCCACACGGTAGGCAAAAGAGGAGGATGCAAATCACGGCCTTGCAACAGATGAAAAGGTGACACTTGCATCCATCAGAGGGGTACCTAAATTCAACACTTTCAGGATGAGAGGGGTGCTACAAGGGCATAAGGTCTCGGTTCTCATTGATGGGGGTGCCTCACACAACTTCATTGATTCAACCCTACTGCAAAGAAGACACATACCGACAGTTGAGTTTGAGGGATTTCGTGTGGAGGTAGAAGGGGGGCGTACCATGCCTTGTGATAGATACATTTCGAGAATGAAGCTTACGTTGGGCAGGCATGATTTGTCACAGGATTTCTATGTTATGGACCTTCCAGACACCAACATCATCCTTGGAGTACAGTGGCTTAGTACATTGGGACCAATCACCACAAATTACAAAACCATGGAAATGTCCTTCACAAAAGAAAATGGGAAAAAGGTGGTTCTCAAGGGTATTACAGGCAACAGACCGAGAGTGGTAACAACCAAACGCATGGAGGCCATCTTCAGGAGGGAAGACATTGTTTATGCAACAGAGTGTAGAATATCAGTCAGGGTAGACAAGAAGGGGGAAACTCACTACTCACCAGAGATCCAAAAAATCATTAACAGGCATAGCAAGGTCTTTGAGCCTATATCGCCAGGGGCACCACCGAATAGGGGGTTTGAGCACATCATAGAGTTGGAGGAGGGTGCGAAACCTGTCATCACCACTCCCTACAGGCACCCCAAGAAATATAAAGATGAAATCGAAAAGGCGATTAAAGAATTGTTAGACATGGACCACATCAGGCGAAGTTCCAGTCCCTTTGCATCTTCAGTGGTATTGGTGAAAAAGAAAAATGTGACAATGCGCATGTGTATTGACTATAGGGCTCTAAATAAGAAGACAATAAAAACTAGATACCCCATCCCAAGGATTGATGAGCTATTGGATGAGCTCCATGGGGCGGTGTACTTCACAAAGATTGACTTGCGCTCCGACTATCATCAGATAAAGATGAGGGAGCAAGATATCTCCAAGACGGCTTTCCGGTGTCACTATGGACACTATGAGTTTTTGGTTTTTGGGCTAACTAATGGCCAGACACCTTCCAATCTTGCATGGATCATTTGTTCAACAAGCAACTGAGGAAGTTCTTATTGGTCTTCTTTGACGATTTATTGATCTATAGCAAAACTTGGGAGGAGCACCTTCAGCATGTGGAGAATATTTTGGCTATCATGGAAGAGCAATCCTTATATGCTAAGGAATCCAAATGAGAATTTGGAATGACAGAGGTCCTTTATCTAGGAGTCTAGGACACATCATTGGAGTGAAGGGGGGTACAGGTACACCAAGAGAAAATACAAGCTATACTTGACTAGCCCACACCTAGGACACTCACAGAGTTGAAGGAGTTTTGGGGCATCTATTGCTATTACAAGAGGTTTGTCAAGGGTTTCTCTCAACTTTGCGCACCTCTGACCGATCTAACCAAGAAAGGGGCATTCAAGTGGAGCCCAAAAGCACAGTCAACCTTTGAAAAAATGAAGAAAGTGATGAGTACATGCCCAGTATTGGCCCTACTAGATTTCGCACAACCTTTCACAGTAGAGTGTGATGCCTCAGGGGAAGGCATTGGGACAATGCTTATGCAAAATAGGCATCCTATTGTCTATGAAAGCCAAAAATTGAGAGATCCTGAGCACCTCTACACCATCTATGAAAAAGAAATGCTAGCCATCATGCATGCATTGGCTAAGTTCAGGCAGTATTTGGTTGGGGCAAAATTTGTCGTGAGGACAGATCACAACAGCCTCAAGTACTTCCTAGATCAAAAGGACTTGAATGAGAGGCAATAGAAGTGGGTGAGAAAAATCCAGGCTTATGACTTTGACATGAATTTGTCAAAGGAAAGAATAATGTGGTAGCAGATGCCTTATCGAGAATACCATCAGTTTATGCCATGAACAATATCTCAGTGGATTGGAAGGCCCACCTGTTGGTAGAATATTCAAAAAACAAATTTGCATGCGAAGTGATGGATGGACAGGTACAAGATGACAACTTTAGAATCATGGATGATATCATATACTACAAGGGCCGAATTTTCTTGGTTCCTGAATCAACCTTTAAGGCCAAGGTGCTACAAGCATGCCATGATTCACCAGTAGCAGGGCATCAAGGGTTCATCAAGACATACAGGTAGGTTCGGGAGAGGTTTGCTTGGAAGGGCTTGAAAGAAGATGTGATGTGCCACATCAAGGAGTGCAACACTTGTCAGGCCAACAAGGATGAACACACTCACCCAAAAGGATTACTACAACCACTTCCCATTCCGAAGCACAAATGGGAAAGCATATCTATGGATTTCATCACAGGGTTGCCCAAGGCTCAAGGAAAAGATTGCATTTTCGTGGTAGTGGACAGGTTGACTAAGTTTGCGCACTTTCTTTCCATTGCCACAGACTACAGTGCAACATAGGTTGTAGACCTGTTCTTCCAGGAGGTTTTCAGATTGCATGGTTTGCCCAAAACCATAGTGAGTGATAGGGACAATAGGTTTATGAGTCTGGCAGGAGCTCTTCAGGTTGTTGGGTACGGCCCTAACACCTAGTACCAGTTATCACCCTCAAACAGATGGCCAGAAAGAGATAGTCAACAAATGGGTTGAAGGATACCTCAGGAATTATGTGGCAGGGCAGCAAAAGGCATGAGTTAAATGGCTTCACTTGGGGAAATACTACTACAACACCACATATCATATGTCCATTGGTATGCCACCATTTAGGGCCTTATACAGCTATGACCCCCTCTCATTTGTGGAGATTGCCTTTTGAGACAGTAGGGCTCCCATGGTTCAGGACTGGATTCAACAGAGTCAGGACATACTCAGGGAACTGAAAAACCACCTACAAAGGGCACAGAATCAACAAAATGTACAGGAAGACAAGCACAGGGTTGAGCGCACATTTGAGGTCGGTGACTTGGTTTATTTGAGGCTTCAACCGTACAGGTAGGCATCCGTTAAGAGAAGTGGCGCAGAGAAGCTCCAACCTCGTTTTTTCGGTCCATACAGAATCAACAGGAGGGTAGGGGCCATGGCATATGAGTTGGATCTACCACAGGGCAACAAAATACACAATGTCTTCCATGTGTCGTGTTTGAAGAGATCCATTGGAAAGCATATCACTCCTATTGAGGAATTGCCACCTATGGATGAACAAGGACAGTTGGTACTAATACCAGAGGAGATACTTGAAGTTAGGGAGAAGAAGTTGAGGAAAAGAAGCATCAGAGAATATTTGGTCAAGTGGAAGAACCTACCCATGGAGGATGTCACTTGGGAAGGGGAAGAGTTGATCTAGGAGACAGGTCCAGAATTGCTTATGTGCAAGCAATTTCTAGCAGGGGAGACTGTAATGTCCCCCACCTATTGATGAAGAGGTCCGAAGAGACTCAGTAGTCTAGCCATCCCCACTAGACTATAGTCTCATGCACCATGGGGACAAAGCCAACCAGAAGACACTTCCTAAACATAACATTATATTACTGAGTTGACTTTGTGTGAAAAGGGTAACTCAACGAAAGAAAAGAAAAGGTGAGTTAAGTTGAGAGTTAACCCTAGGGGTTAATTAACTCAACAGATGAATAGACTGGAGCTATAAAAGAAAGGGCAGGGCGCACTCCTAAGGCATTCTGGATTATTATCATATTTGCATTGGAGCTCTTGAGCACAAGCAGTTTTGAGGGTTTTGAGTCTAAAACCCTAGAGATCAACTCGGTGGTGAAAGATTCCACCTTCCTTGATCCAAGCTTGGTCCCGAAGGTGAAATAATCCTCTCACACCATTCTACAGTGTTGCAGGGGTCTCATCTAGTGGAAGAGGCAAGCTAGTGTGCAACCTAGGGGGTTCCAGCTAGGGGGGCGCACCACTTTGAGGAGTTTAGCTCGATCTGAGGAAAGGAGGGAGCTTCTTGGCAAAGGAGCATCTGGGTTCTCTTCGTATGGTCCCTGGCATCATTTCTAGTCTATTCTAGAGGTTATCCCAACAATTTATTTCCTGGAGCTTGGCACGACTTGGAGGAGAGAGGGAAACACCGCAAGAAGTGGTTTCTTTTATTTAGTGGCTCGGACCTTCATAGATCACCTTGAGATTTCACCATCTTGTTTGTATTGGCCCGATCTATCATTCTGGAGATTTTGCCCCTAGAGGGGAGAACAAAATCTAGGTGATTCAGTCAACCAGGGGGGTGGAAACCAGTTGAGGGTTTGCTCAGTTGGAGGGGCAGAACTCCTCCTTTCAGCTTGACACTTGGTCAGGGGGATTCTACTAGCCCGATCTACATTCTGGGAAAGTTTGGAGGCCATTGGAGGACAGAAAGAGGAGGGCCAAAACTTAGGTGTTCATCAGCAGCCAGGGCAGTGCGCAACTCAACCAATTGGAGGGGCTCTGCAGTATATTGGACCATGATCTCATATCTTCAGTCTTCTCTTGTAGCTGTTGGCCTTTGGAGGCTTGGATCTTCTTCTCAGACAACCTTTGGGAGGCTATTATCATTGTATTGCTTATTATTGTATCGACTGACAACCCATCTTTGATATTATTGGGGTTTTCTTCCAGATCTGCAGATCTCTTGTTCAAGGATCTATCTACTATCTAAATAAAGGTCAGATTTGACATTATTAGTCATATACTAGTGTTCTTTATTGTATCTTGTCTTGTTGATGTTATATGCTTCAGATCTATTGTTCCATTGCTTAAACCACATCAAGTAAACCCTAATGCGCAACTCCATGAGTAAACCTGCAAACATAACAACAGTGAGCAGTTAGTGTTCCGAGCAAAAAAATTGGCTTGGTAACATTACAATAGTCTATTTTTGGCTGGCATTAAGAGATTTACCGAGATTCAACATTTGTGTGAGCCAGAGGTAGGTTCCCATTAGAGACAGGTACAATATCACATAGATTCGAGAGAGATTGCTATTTTTAGAAGGTGCCTTACTTTTTAGGAGATAGTGACCGGAGATTCAAATGACAGTTGTGAGCATATAGTATTGGTCCTAGCATGATTCTGAGCCCAATGACACTCTATCTGGGGATTATGCAGGTACTCTCTATTTTTAGTAGGTTGAGCTCTGTTGACCACCTATTCAACTAGGGGGTCAACTCCATGTGCCATGAAGTAATGCATCATCAGATGCTAGTATGTCGAAGATAGTTTGGTTCTACTAGGCAATTTTTGCCTCTAGCACAAATTTTGTAAGCAGGATTACCGCACCCCTGTGTGGGTTAATATTGCAATAAGTCTACATGGATCATGTTAGGTCAGTTGCCTTAGGGTTTCCTCATTAGGAGATTTCCTTTCGCTGAGTGTTTTTTATCCTCAGGAGGTTAATGTGGCCTAACCAGCCGGGTTAATCTCCCTTGAGTTTTTCACTCCCACCCAACAAATCCTCCAAAGTGGTGAAAGGCGTTCTAATGAAGTTATTCCTAGGTAGCTAGTGTTTAGGAATGTTGTAAATGACCATGTAAGACAGCACGTGAAATTTCGCGGAATTCCGTCAAGTATAGCTAGGTTTTTTTTAAGGTTCCGAATTAATTAATTAATTAATTCTGGATATTTAATGTAAAACTTAGGTCCCGGGATTTGCAATAGCGGTATTTGTACTCAAAAGAAAGCTAATGAGACCCCCTGCACCCGTGGACCAAGTTTCAACTCAGTCGGACAAGTTTTGCTAGGTTGTTTGTCCGCTTAGGAGTTCTTCGAGAAAACGACAATTTTAATTGCCAAACCCAGAACATGGGAAAATGTAATTTTGTAATAATGGACCAAATCAAGTGAAGTAAGTGGCAATAAAAGATGAGAGGGACCCCACCTACCTATTCCTACCCTTTCCTACCCTTATAAACCCACATTTGATTAAAATCAAGTTTTAATTAATTCCACTTGTGAGCTCACGTCCCCCTTCCCACGTGAGC
>ML779941.1:1048751-1070706 GCA_009831015.1 Picea engelmannii
GCTTCCCTAGGAGTAAGCCTAGACGGAAGAAGTTCCTGTCAAGGTGACAGTGTGGGCAAGGACTTAGACATTGTGTCTCCGAGGGCACACTAAGTGAGCCGGACTTAGCTCACGTTTGCAAGTGTGCATTAGGGCGACAACAGACTCTACCATACCTCAAGACCTAAGAAATAATGCATTAGGCCAAGGTCTTTCATCTCAAATTCTGAAGCGAGCTTCTTCTTACATTCGGTGATGAGCTTTTCTTCTCTAGTTAAGAATAAGTCATCCATATACAACAACAATATTACCAGGTCATCATTCATAACCTTGAAGTAGAGGTTAGAATCTGCTTTACTCTTGGTAAAGCCCAAGCTCGTCAGAAAGCTGTCTATCCTGCCATACCAAGCTCTAGGAGCTTGCATCAATCCGTACAGAGCCTTCTTCAACTTGCAGACATGAGTCTTCCTGTCTTCAACTTCAAATCCTTGAGGTTGCTCTCTATACACTTCTTCTTCGATGACACCATTTAGGAAAGTTGTCTTTACGTCCATCTGATGTAACTTCCACTTCATCTTAGCTGGAAGGGCTATGATCGTTCTGATCGAAGTGTATCTGGCTACAGGAGAGAATGTCTCTTCATAGTCAATGCCTTCCTTTTGAGAAAAGCCACGAGCAACAAATCTTTCTTTATACTTCTCAATACTTCCATCAACAACATGTTTTATTTTGAAGAGCCATTTGGAAGATACCACATCCTAACTCTTCGGTCTGGGAACTATTTCCCATACATCGTTCTTTATTATGCATTGGTATTCTTCTATCATGGCATCTGCCCATTCTTTCTTCTAAATGGCTTCTTCAAAGCAAGTAGGCTCATTTTCTAGGAGATCACACATCAAATCCATATAGATGGAGAACGGCTTAGGTCTCTTCACCGGTCTCGTGGTTCCTTCGGGAACACCATACTTCTCTCCATCTTGAATAAGCTCTCTAGCCCAAGCTGGCTTTTTCTTATGGGAGGTCGTCATCTAAGGAGGTTCTTGAAATTCTACTATGTCATGATCTTCTAGAATTTCCTCATTAGGGGAAGTTACGACTTCCCTCACTGGTTCTGCAACTCTGGGAACCTCCCTCACTGATTATGTAGTTCTAGGAGCTACAAGTTCCTCTTCATATACTTCTTCAAGCTAGCATCTTCTTGATTTCTTGAGCGCTGCATCTTTATCAAAGGTCACATCCCTGTTAATCTCTTACAGGATATACTTGGTGTTGCATACCAAGTCTAAATATGAAAGATTGAGTCAGGCTTCAAACGAGGTCTGCTTCCCGTTCTAATTTTCGGTCATCTTTGGAGCCTCCTTTCCATCAATCTTCATATGAGATACTCTGAATCTCAAGAGATAGCTTCTTCTTTATCTTCTTTGGTGCATGAGTGTATATGGTCATTGACATAGTCTGCTTCATGTCTCATGTTATCGCACAGTTTGTAGCTAGGTCAAATGGCTAGAAGGTATAGGCCAAACTGGCATAACAGGAACCTACCCCACCCAATGTCACCGCAATGGGGAGGTTCTTTCTATTTAGAGAGGTTAGCCTAGGGGAGACGTCCCCGGTAACCTGGGGTTTTGAAGAGGCCAAAGTATAAAGGTCAAAGTAAAAGTTCCTCCTCACAGGTTACCACCAAGATCAAATAGTCCGGCTAATCAGCCAATAATGAAGAGTAGCCCCAAATGAGAACACCTACCTGGAACAAGACAATAGCAAAATAATATATGTAGGCTATAATTCAGTAGGTTAGTACTTCATATAACTATCTGATATCAATATGTAAGCAATTAAAACAATATATATCAATGAGATCAACGTTTATCAATATAGCAGTGGAGTAATATCAATTCATCAATAAATATTGAGATGATGTAGCCAACAATGTATTTAATCAATCCCTTTACTCAATAAATGCTCTTAACCATCATCCAATTTCTTATCAAAGACAAATGTTGCATCAAGATGGAATAACCAGGTGTGACGTCAGCCTAATTAGGGTTAGTTAGTTAGTTAGTTAGTTAGGGTTTCAAATTATAAAAGTTTTAAGAGTTGTTTGGCCACTATCACTTCAACGTTTGGGAGCTGAGATCAGTGCCTAAGGGTAAATGGAGTCAATTAAGGAGACGACACAAAGTTGAAGGGATAAAAGGCTAAGGATGAGAGGGAAGGGTTCTAAAGTGCTGCAATGGCAGGGCCCTAGAATCAAAACCCTAGGGGAAAGAGGCTCACTCCGGTGTTGCTTAAGCAAGGCCTCATGCTCTTTCCTCCTTCCTTAGGTTAAACTTGGAAAAACGGCTAGCATAAAGGATAAGTCAAGACAAGAGAGTGAGGTGAGGGAGAGTGTTGCAATGGCAAGGCTCTATCACCAAACCCTAGAAGCAGGACGGCCCTAGTTGTAGATATCCTAGGCCCGGGACGTCTCCTCCTTCTTGGCTCTTAGAAGGCACAGCTAGCACAGGGGAAGAAGTAAAAAGAGTGTAGCAATGGCTAGGCTCTTCCTTCCTTCTTCAATGGTTGAATATTTCTCTTTTAGGGGACATGAAACAAGGACCTACTTGTGTGCTTGTCACCTAGGGTTTTAAATCAACAAAGTTTATAAATAAATGCAAGAATATAAGCCTACAACCATTCAATTAAGAAGTTTTGCAGAAAAAACACTTACATATCATGAAGAAAGAGCATTGCAAACCCTAGTTGTAAACCTTCCTTCAAGAGAAATGCCAAAAATGCCAAGAAAATCCTTCCTTCAACAAGTGCGCCTCACTTAAAAGATGAAATACCCCAACTAGGGCGCAAAAGCAGATCTCACAAGAGAGTGAGTTGTGTGTTATGTCAAAATGAGGGAAAACTCCTCAATATATACTGTATCATGACCTTTAATTAAATTTAGGTCATTAAAAATAGCTGACAAGGCTACAAACCAAAATTATATTGTTTTTACATTAATTGTCAAATCAAAGCCCTAATTGAGCATAAGTAAGACGTCAAGCCCTATTGAGGGAGACGTTAGCCCCTTTTTAGGGCAAATGCAACACCAAATTACAAAATGTTGGCCCTCTTTGGGCCTCCCAACCATGCCACACGTGCCAATTGCCCTGTCCAACTGTCACACGCTCAAGGTGACGTCAATGGCTCCTAGGTGACGTCCTGGGCCATCAAAGGGAAACATTCCACTGGAAGTGGGTCAACCCCCCTAGGCTGGGCTCAACCAAAGTGTCCCTGATGGAACGTCCTTCTTCTTCTCAGGTGCAAAAGCTCAATCAAGCATTGTCCTGTCTCTGCCCCTGATGGGGTCCCAACAACCATCTAATGGGCTCTTCAGCCCCATGGAGGTCCGAACTAATCATCTCCCCATGTGTACCGATCCACGTGGTACCTGCCCGTCGAGCAAGGTCCTGCACATCAAAAACTTCGCCCTCCATGGGCTCATTAGTCACAGGGATCATAGCAATGTTAATCACGTCTCATCATTAATATTATCAGAGATATGCATAAAAACCCTAATAGATCATCCAATAGCTCAAAGATATTACAAAGACCTACAATACAAGGCTGAAGAAAAAGACAAGACACCCTATTGGGCTAGTATCCATAAGGAAAGCAAAGTCTCCAAGGGGTATCATCCAAGCCATGTAGAACGAGGTGATATGGATAAGGGATGTCCAGACATACGGCATGCATGATATTACCTGTGGGTGCCTTTGTAGAAGGCGAGTTGTACCCGTCATGGATGCAATTTTTTCCATGCCCTTTCTTGCCTTTATATTTTCCTTTCTTTATTTGTTTTTTCCCTTTTTTTATTTATTCCAAGGACTAACTAGAGGACACTGCCTTGGCGTGGTGACCAGAGCTGACAGTGTTACCCCCAAGCACTTTCATAGACATGATAAGGCTGGCTCGTGATGAGACCCCCTGATGAGACTCCCTTTTCCTTGGCCATGCAATCAAAGGTCACTGCCCTGGCGTGGTAACCAGATAGTGGCAATGTCATGATGTTAGGTACCCATGAACATAATAAGCTGGCTCGTGATGAGACCCCCTATCCTCTTGGTTAGGTCTTCTTTTGTTATTTTTCTCAGGGTCCCTCTTGTTTCTTGCTGAGAGGGTTTTTATTGCCTTCTCGGGGATCCCTGGGCGAGGCATCTCTAGGTTTTATTTTTATGGCTTTTATCTTTTACCAGTTGCTTTTACCTTCTGGGCCTTTAGCCCCTTCTTCCCACGAGATAAGGTGCAACCCCACAAACAGATCATCCTAATGCCCGGACTAGGGAAATGGGACAGATGAGCGAGAGATAAGACGAAAAAGTGATGATATGACGGGACCGAATGATGGCTCTTTAGAAATCCCCCCAGTGGAAAACCAAAACCTATGGGTACCGGCTTGCTAGGACACCCTGTCAATCCCCTCAACAATGGTCAAGTGGGTCAATGTAAGATCCAAGCAATTGTTAGAAATAAAAGGAGTAAGATGCATATATCTAAAGGTTATAATGATCAAAAGTGACACATACCATGATACCTGGACCAATTACCTCATGGAGCAAGAGCCTTCTCCGATACAAGACCAAGCCAATGGTGATGGATGTTGTTGCTGCTGGCAAGACAAATCTGATGAAAGAAGAGAAGGATGGGCCCTCCAGGGCCATGCTCAGGTCAATCCTGCTCTTGGTACTCCATGTCTAGGACCTGTGGGCCTCGAGACATGATCTCCTAGTTATCCCTAGAAATTGGGGATAACATCTCATATAATATGTTGCCTTTTGCAACCTTCACTATAGCTTTCTCAAGGTTATCACCTGTGACCTGAAACAAGGTCAACAAAACAACAAGCTAGAATAATATCCTTTTGATAATAATAGATAAAGCAATAGCATGAATAATCATCACAGTAGCTCCTTTAGAGCTATCACTCGTTGCTTGTCTGAAGCAACGATCAAAAGTAAGAGATACACTACGAAATGAGGTCAACACTCTTATAGTGTTGTGATCGAACATTCCTCCATGGCAACCTGGAACTAACACACGAGGTTTCTCCTAGAGGAGGTGTTAGTTATATTAGGCAAATGATTACATTAAGTATTTACCTCTATATGCTCACATGCTACCAAGTATAATACTCTACAAAGACTACTATCTCAACTATAGTGGTTACTTGTAAAGGGGTAGTCATCAATTTGTCATGTGTACCTTTGAATCTTATCAACTTGATTAATCAAACCTGGAGCCTTGTCCTCGAGAATGAGTGTGCTTGCTTTTCTTCCAAGTCTCCTTCACTCAATATGACGAGTGTTTTCTTCAACCTGTCTTCTGTACTAAGACAATATGCTATCTTGACAGAAGGTTGGGTTAGAGGATAAACTCTATGATCTCAACTTTTAATCCATCTAATACCTTGACTCAGATTTTGACCAAAGGTTAGAATGATGGTCATAGCTACAACATGCAACACTGATCAAAATAATGTCCTAACAAATAGATGCATATTAGAATAATCACACCTGGGTTGCATCATTCCTCTGAATGTGTTGGATCTTGAGATCCTTCTGGATCTATGGCATGAGATCCCTTCTCCTGCAAATACCCTTTAAAGCTTGACCGTTTAAACATGTGTGAGTACATACCTCTGACGGCATTTGCAAGTAGAGGCACGATCTGGTAGCAGCGGTAATGTTCACCAACTCTTAAGAACTTCAAGGGTGACTGCAACTGCAATTGATACTACAACTGCAATTGATACTGCAACTGGTTTTGAGACTGCAATTGCAACTGCAACTTAGGGTTTTATGAGGAAACCCTAATTTTTCAAACTTCAAATTTTGAAATTCTAATCCAGGGTATAGATGTGTTGAGCTAAGGTGAGTAAGCTGATGCAGTCAGGTTTCTGAAAATCCAACTTTTACCCCCTCAAACTTGACCAGCAAATTTTTGGACTGGTGCTTCTAGTACTTCTGGTACTCTAGTAATTCTGGTACTCTAGTTTTCTAGTTTTCTAGTACTTTGTGAAAACTAGGGTTTCACTTTTCGGGAGATCTAGCCACTGAAAAGTTGCGCTGAGGATGCCAAAGTGATCCTTGAGGAAGGGCGCACTTTTCTAGATGGTTTTAGGGATGAAATACTTCACCAACAAAAAGCCCTAATTTGCATGTACGACAACAGTGACGTTTTTCACTTTCTCTTCTGAAAGATGCTCTCTTTAGCTTAGCTCTGATACCATGTTAAGGTTTAATTTACTATTAGAGTTCTTTGCATTTCACTAGATAACAATAGCATAAGATAGGATCACTGAGAAATACACAATCACAAGAGACACATCATTTATCCTAGGAAACCCTCATGGGGGAGAAAACCCACCAAAACTTCCTTATTATAGATAGCCAATACAATGCCAAGAGATAACTCAAACAAATACAGAAAGTCCTCTCCCAAGAATGCGCCTCTCTCTCTCTCTCTTCTCCAATTGCAGCTCCGAAAGTTGTCTCTCAATGAACAAGTGAGTGTGTCTAAGTGAGGCGCTTGTTAGAATATAAGTGGATGTGCTTTTTTTACCATTGACAATACCCTTGTCACCCAACCATAGGCCGAAGCCACCCTCTGAGCACCTTAACCTTGACAGAGAATCACTCCGGAAGACCCTAGGCTAGATAGCCAAACAAAGGGTAGTGCACCTTTCCCCAAGGATAGAACACCAACAAGAGATGATCAGATAGTCCAAACCCTAGCCAAGAGATAGTCCAAGCGTAACTACTAGTTGCAGCAGCTGCAACGACATCTCTCCTCCAAACCTGCGCAGAAACTGGGCACTGCAGTGCGCACAAGTTGTTGCTCTGCAATTCTGAGACTACCTACCAGAATGAGAATTGGCCTCCTGTATTTATACTAATTCTAGCTAACTGCCTAGGCCGACTTCTCATTCTGGGTCTCTGTCTGTTCAGTATATATTATTATTTTTGGCCGATTTCTTCTCTTGGAGGCTAATAACCTAATATAAATTATCTTCTCGAGCCGACAAGTCTTCTAGGATTATTAGCCAACTCATTAGGGTTTCTTCTTGCTTCTCGGAGTATTCTATCCTCGTCAAGTTTACACATGGAGGTAAATACCTCCCGCAGCTACCATAATATCAACACTCCCTCCTAGCTAGGGAGGTATTACAGGTAATGGTCTTGAGTACAAAACATACCATTCTCCCGGTAGCATCAACATAGTTATATAGACTAGATCATGACTAGATCATGAACACCATCATCATCATCAGCTGCATCATCTCTCGAAACCATACTTTATTTGAGTAATGAGATATGATGCTCACTCCACAGAGTGATACAAGAGCCATTCTTCTAATCTACAAGAGTAAATGTTCTGAACCATTTTCTGTCTGGAAAATCTTTGTTCATCATTCATCTGGCTGATAATTATTTCCAATAAATTGTTGATACTCTTCAAGGCAATCAGAACAAAATAGAACACAACTGTGTCTATCCATAGTAGTACATAACTACAATCCAGTGGTACATTACCACACCAAGTAACACACTAGTACTTGATCAACAACGTATAGTCACGAACAGTGGAACAAATCCACCACAGTAGTATACATCTACTGTCATACAATCTTCATAACAATCATCTGATACCAACCTGCACAGAAACAATGTTATGATATAAACTGAATAATCTGGGCCAATCTTTCACTCACATCTGTGAGATCTAAAAGAATATCTGCCCTTAGAGTAGAACAATGAGATATCTGGACTATTCTTCTCAAGCAAGGAAGAATAACTGTGCTGTATTCTGAACCTGGACCATTCCCCACCCTAGGCCATTCTTCCTACACTAATCAAAGTGCACCCTGGAGAGAATGTATAAACCCTAAGGAATGCCTGTCCCTGATTGCTGAGCCTGGACCATTCCTCGCCCTGGGCCATTCCTCCTACACTAATCAAAGTGCACCCTAGAAAGAATGAACAGACCCTAAGGAATGATTGTCCGAATCATTTCCTCTGTTAACCACAAGAGGAAAAGATTGTCCTGTATCAACCTCCAAAACGTACCATTCCTCATGTTAACCACAATGAGAAATCGCTATCTGACGAGGCGAGCTAGTCTTCTTGAGTAACCCTCAAGAAGAGAGATTGCCCTAGACCACTCCCCATGTTAACCACAATGGGAAGTCATTGTCTATGATACATCAGCAATTTGGACCATTTCCCATGTTAACCACAATTGGAAATCACTGTCTGTCAGAAATCTCAATCCACTTTCCGAACAGGAAAGAATCTGTCCAAGTTGGACTATTTTTCAATCTTGAAAATGAATGTCCTCAATAATATTTTCAGTGCTCCCTCACAACCTGGGAGTCATCTCTTCCTTTTTCAATAAGGAAGTCGTCTCCACGAGCTCCAGCTTGAGTACGCAAACTCTTTCATCTTGGATAGAAGCTTTACCAAAATGTCTGCTTATCTGCTCATCTGTGGAGACATGTATTGGAGAACCACTTTCTCCTTTCTGGCCTTCATAACGGATAATGTAATGCTTGATTTCAAATGTACTTTTAGTCTGGAACATTGATTTTCTGTGAAGGCTTCATGTACAATAGAGTATATAATTGTTGAAAAACTGGAACATATCCATGTGGCACTTCTTTTGTCATCATGAGATTTGATCTACTTAGTAATCATCTTGATACAATATCTTTGCTCTGTGCATTGGAGGTTCTTCACCAAGTTATCTTCTTCCATCTGTATACAAGGGTCTCTTCCTGGTATGCCTCAAGGTCTTGAGGTTTCTCTTCATATGCTCTTTGTTCAATTGCTCTGGAGAACAGTCTTTTCATTTATCTGATGTAGAATTCCAACTCATGGATGTTGCGAATGATATAATGACTCATGTAGAGATATGTCTAGTTTACTGGAACAAGTAATCATCATAGTCTTCTCCCTCCATCTAGTTCTAGATCTCACAATGTTTTCATTCATAAGTCTTCCATACACTATTCTTCATCACGACTTTCAGTTCCTCTGCTTGATTGCTTTTAGTGAATTCATATCAGGCTGGTAATCTTGTGATTCTCGATACAATGACTGGTTGTTCTGGCTTCTCTTTCTTTCTTGGAATCTTAATTTTCTTCCTCATGTTTTTCTTTAGATTTTGGGTCCATGGAGTTTCTTATAGATTCCATGCCCTAAAGATTCCACTACTTTCTTTTATCATAGGATCACGAATCTAGATGGACAACCAGGGATACTTTAAGGCTTCTCTTCGAAGAAGACTTCTCCTGAGATTGAACTTAACATGTACTATCTTTCATGGTTACTATCATGGATATATACTTCATCATCTTCAACGGATCATAGGATTAACTCCCTCCTAATCCTTGCTTCATGTAAGAGTGCATATAATCGGCTCCCTCTGTCTAACAGAGTCCACGCTTCCGTCTGTATTTTCATTGTCTTCTGCAATATATAATTGACTTTCTCTGTCTAGCCGAGTCCATGCTTCCATCTTGTTGTCTTCTACAAAACGTCATAAGTCTTTCTCCAATTTCCTCTCGATTGCTGACATCTTTCTGTCTTTGCTTCTTCTAGGTCTCTTCATGATTGATTCGTCTTATCTTGCAATAGCTTCCACATGATTTGTTTGATGTATTTCATTCTTTCATGTATTATCTAATGATATCAATCCTTATCTTTTTGTTCTTCCATCAATATAGTTCTTCTTGGAACACATTATCTTCCAGGTGATAGATATACAAGATATGTACAGAGAGGATGCAAACAAGATATGTACCAGAACTAAGAAGAGTATTGTTACCTTCAGAAGAAGAAAGATGAGAAGATAAGCAGATAAGAAGAAAGAGATCCTGGTGACTGTCAAACTGAAGATCATCCGTCTACTGATCAAACTGGACACCGAATGGGACCCCCTGGGGGTTTGTGCCCTTCTCCTGGACAACTGGTGCACCCTAGTGATTCTGCCATCAAAATCCGGCAATGTATGGCTCAAACTGAGCACCCTGATATTCTGTGTACTAGGTCGGGAGGGTTTCTTCGAATCTATCCCGATGAGCTCTCTGGAACCCTTACTGTACTTTCCCAAGTGTTGGGCACTTCTTGGCTTCCTACTGCGCACTAGGATATTCCTCTGTCAGAAATTGATGAGTGATAGCTCAAAAGAAGCGCCCTGGCTCCCTCTCAACTGGGTCGGAAGGAAATGGCGAGATCTGTCTTCGTCTCATCCAGCTACACAAAATTGTCTCTAACCCTTGCGCCCTCATTGGCTGCAATGCGCAATCTCTAAACTGGGTACATTGAATACGAATCTGGCACGATGAAATACCTGGATAGTATCTTCGATAAGCTAGGGTGTGTCTTCCAACACTGAAACCGATCTGGGTGGTGGATTCCTCCAGATATCCACAAAACATCTAAGAGGTCGACTTCCTCCTTTGCAACCTGTTCTCAACTCAAAATCATAACATAATGAGAAATTAGGTCGAATTCCTCTTCTTATACCTCTCCCAATCTAATTTGTCGTTGACATCACTTAAGCTAGGCACCTTTCCTCCTAAGTCGAATGTGATTAATTAATTAAGTCCCCCCTTAACACCTTTTTCTTCTATTTCTCCATTGACTTTGGCATAAGTGATTTTTCCTATGCTTTTTGGCTTAATTCATCGTTTAACCATTTATTCACCCTTATTTATCCCTTTGTTCCCTGTTTGTGCCTGACTATAGTCTACGAGAACAGATAGACTACTAAGTCACTCCCTGCTGAGGCTATTCTTGGGAACAGGACATCACACGATTAACCCAATAGATCGCTTGGTCAACCCTCTCATACCTAAACTTGGCAAATTGCATAGGGTCTTTGGGCACTTGTTTATTTTGATGAGGTGGTTTGGATGTACATGCTTAGATGGCTCTTTTATTGACTTGATGTACTTATCATGATGCATTTGACTTGAGATCCTTGGAGGGCATATTCATTGTCTTTGCAGGACCTAGTTGGTGGACATATTTGGAAGAACAAGCCTAGCTTGGGCTTCCTTGGGGTTTGAAGACCGCAGGTTGGATACCATAACCCATGCACGGACGAGGATGTTAACCTTTGGAGGCCCAAGGAGACACCATGGAGGACCTAACCCAACCCTTTTCTAGCCCAACGATTTGTCCTTGAGGACAATACATCACATTTGAGGAGCTTACATCACCCTAGGGCTTGGGGTCACCCTAGGGCTTGGGTTGTGGTGGTGGTGTTGTTGTTGATTGACACTTGGCATGTTTTGATGGGAGAAGGCTCAACTTGGATGAGGAAGACCTAGCGCATGAGAAGGAGGCACTAGAAGTCCCAACGACCTCCATCCTCAACTTCAATGACTTGAAAAAAGTGTCAAAACGTCACCCTAGAAGCTATGTCACATGGTTCGGGTTCGGGTTCGGGTTCGACAACGATTAGGTTCGATTCGGATTCGAATTTTCCAACTAGGTTCGAATGAGGTTCGGCTTTAGGTTCGAATATATATATATATATATATATATATATATTAAAATAAGAAATTAACATCAATAAACATGTGATTGATAATTAAACTATAGTCTACATCAGTAAATTGGAAAAAGAAGTAGACTGTAGAACGTATTCTTCAACTTCAAAATTTAAAAGAATCTAGATATCCATAATGTCAAACACTTATAAGTTGTAATCTCTAAAACAAATTCACAAATTCTAAAACATGATCAAAATTTGAACATATAGTACAAGTACAAGCTACGATTACAASTMTACAAATTACAAAACGAAGTAGAACATATTCTTTAGATTTCAAAATTTAAAAGCAAGTCCATAACGTCCAATAGATATAATCCCTCAAATTGTTTCACAAAATTTAAAACATGTTCATAATTTATATTCTTATGGCCTACTTGTGGCCTACTTGTAACATCATAAAGCTCTAAATCGTAAAGAGAACATGGAGAAGTAGGCCCAAACCATGGTYGAGAGGAACTAGATGCATCTTTGGCCACACTCCTCAAGGCCAATTTCAAATTGCTGCGAACATAAACAAGCTCTTCCAACCTTGTACATAGTAATTTGTTTATTTTCTTTGATTGAATATAGTTGAAGCTACTAAAGTTCCTTTCACAGGCAAAGGCACTAGATGTCTGGCTCAAAATGCTAGAAGAAAATGAGGAAAACGAACTACAATTCTGTGCAATCTCACTTTGAATTCTCTTTGAGGTTCGCCTTGAGGTTCGAATTCGCCTTGAAGTTCGCTTTGAGGTTCGAATTCGTCTTGAGGTTCGAATTCACCTTGGGGTTCGCCTTGGGGTTCGAATTTGAGGTTCGTCGAACCTGAACGAACTTAATTTTTTTGATGGGGTTCGCCGAATTTCGAACCTCAAGCTTGAGGTTCGGCGAACCCTGTGACTTAGCCTAGAAGAGGGATGACGTCACATTAGGGTTTCTTATGTGCATTTTTAAAGTTAAATTTGAATTTTGTAATGTAAAGGGGCAAAGTAAGGGTTGTTGACCCCTTTGTGATTTACCCTAAAATTAAGTGGACAAACACTTAGTAAGATTTGTATAAATAGAGATCACTTCTATTTCATTTTTATCATAACTCTCCCATCTTGGAGAGGATTCTTGGCTGAAATTTGCGCCCTACTTGGGAAATTTTTTCTATCTCTCTTGCTACAATCTCTTTTTATGGTTTGCTTTGGCTATTGAATGAAGAAGTGAGGCGCTATCTTTCTTGGAGGCTATTTCTTGCTTTTATGGTGGATTTTCTTGGTTAAAAGGAGTTTATCTTGTTAATGCTTGGACTAGGTAAGGAATCTTTCATGTTATTGCTTCTTTTCTTGGTCACAAGGTTAATTTGCTAAGCTTTTGGGGAGTATAACGGCATAAAACCCCACTAAGCCCATCATAATTGTCTTGAAATAATTTTTTGCACAAAGGAATACTAGGAGGAGTAAAAGGGTTTAAACCTCCTAGGTTTTTTTTAGCTAGTCTTGCTTGCTTTGAGGAGTAGCACAACTAGCTCTTTCATTTTTAAAGACTCCATAACCCAATAGTTAAAGGCACTAACCTCTTGTATTGGAGAAATAAAATCATTGCATTGGGATACGTAGAATTACGAGATATTGAAATTGTTTAACTTGGAATCTTTTATGCATGCTAAAAGCTTGTCTAGGCCACTAGGGCATCTTGTTTCTCCAAGGATTTACTGCTTCTGTAATAAATTTAAGCAACAGCCATTAGGGCTGCAGCAAAACACTTCATACTTTCTAAATTTGCTCATGTTCTAACTGTCAAATTTTGCTAGAAAGCTGCCAAGTTAATCTACTAGATAATGTGCTTCTTTTGGGTGGTTTACTTGCAAGTTTTGGTTGTTAGAATTTTCTGTAGCAACACTTGTTTGCTACAGCCATAAGCCTGCATAAATATCTCTTCAATACTTACATCAAACAGCCTTTAAATGTTACTAAAGTCTGAAATATCCCTGATACCGCTAACCAAGATATTTGCTACTGATCTATTATTCTCTCTTGCAGATCTGATACACTAGGGGTTTCTGGATGTGTTTAACTTGTATGTTTGAGATCTTGATGGTTATTGCAGGTGCATGTGGGTTATTGCATGTGCATGTTGCATATTTATGGTTTAAACAGCATATAAAGGATGCATGCAGAAGTAAAGAACATCAACTGCCCAATATCATGTATTATACGGTTCAAGCAAGGAAATACAATAGCCTACTGGAAATATAGAATATAAACGTCAGCCAGATCTCATGGATCAGCACTGGAATACAATCAAATAACATAAAAGTACCCATGATTAGAAGATCATAGCAGATCTGATGCATGCATGGATAGATCGGCGAAAATATGCAATTCCGGAGAAATACGATAACCGCTGCCAGCTGGAAAACTCATCCGGGAGTTCAGACCGTCGGAATATGTTGGAAACTGCTCCAAAAGAAACGCCCTGGCCTCTAGACTAAAATGGGTGAGTGTCGAATCTCAAATCTGGTCTCTGAGGCACTGGATCTGGACCCCTGGGGGGTTTGCGCACCTCCTGGAGCACTGGATGCGCCCCAAAGGATTCCACCAATGGAATCTGCTTCTATATGGCTCAAAACGATCGTCTCGCCAAATAAGGAAATGGGTCGGAAGGATTTGTCCGGATCTTCTCTAAAACTCTACATGCAACACCAAATGTCTGTCCGGAAGCGCTGCGCCCTAAATGGCTGAATGAGTCGATCTGCAGATTCCACTGTCAGAATCTGACGATAGATGGCTCAATAGAAGCACCCTGGCTGGATCTCAAATGGGTTGGAAGGAAACTGCAATCTAGATACGGATCTTGTGCAGCTCTCCAAACCCTCAAACTGACTTGCGCCCTCACTGGCTGAGTTGCGCACTCTGCAATGGATAATCCTGAAAAGTACGGTGAAATACCTGGATGGTATCTCCGATGGGCTAGGGTGTGTCTCTCAACACCAAAACTGATCGATGGTGGTGGTTTCCTCCAAAAATCCACAAAACAGTAAGGTCGGCTCTCCTCCTCCTCTGGGAACTCTCAACATCAAATCATAACAATGCATAATGAGGAATTAGGTCAAATTCCTCCCTTTATATAAGTAAAGGAAAATTCTCATTGTGGAAATACGATCATTCAAGCAAGCTTGGAAATTTCAGCAAGTACACTTCTTTGGCAAAAGGTGCGCACCTCTCTTGGGCGCTAGAGCTCTAGGGTTTAAGCACCCTCTTGTGTGCTAGGTCTTTCTTGGTGGCAAAGGTCTTTCTCTTGAAGATTATAGCAAAGGATTTGGCTGGGTTTCCTTCCCTTGTTGAGAAGGGTTTCCCAGGATACATTTTGTGTTCTTGTGCATGGTGCTTCTTCTTGTGATCTTGGTTGCTGCAGCATTTATGGTTATGGTTAAATGTTAAAATGGAATGAACTTCATGCTTAACCTAATGCTTATGGAAAATCAACATGTTATCAGAGCTTAGGTCTTGAAAGAACCCATTGCACAAGCATCTACCAAGTCTCATCCTTTACCAGTTATTCCTACTCTCCTGCAGAACCGTACAACCCTCCTAGGGTTTCCAGAAAATCCGTACGACCCTCCTCTTTTGGGTGTTTTAGCTCCTTAGAACTTGGATGTTGGGGCTATTCTTGGCATAGAAGAGTACGGCCTCTTCCAACGCATCTCTAGAAGCTCTCTAGACGAAATTCCGAGAAATGTTGATTTTTGGACCTAGGGTTTCTAGAGTGTCGAAATTTCCTGCAGAATATTATTCCAGAATTTGAAGAAACAAATCAAATGAAGAACAGAACTTTGGTAGAAGATAGGCTTGATGGAGCAAGCAACTTCATTCCCTGGAAATCAAAGCTTCTAGTCACTCTTGAAGAAGATGATCTCTTGGATGTGACAACTAAAGTTCTACTAGACACTGCTACAGATTTAGAAAGGAAGGTAAGGAAGGAAGATGATGTCAGAGCAAGAAAAATAATCATATACTCAGTAAGAGATTACCTCTTGCCTCGTATTGCCAATCTGAAGACAGCTTATGATATGTATGAAGTCTTAAAAGGAATGTTTGAAAGTGACAACACTCTCAGAGCTCTTACCTTAAAGAGCCAACTTCAAAGTACCAAGATGACAAAGGGTGACTCAGTTGCACTCTTCTTTATGAAGATATCAAAGATTAAAGAACAGCTAGAGACCATTAGGGAAATCATGTCTGATAGAGAAATTGTCTTAACCACTCTCCAGAATATTCCAAAATCATGGGAGCCCTTCATTCAAAGTATCAGTGGAAGAGAACCTCTACCAACCTTTGATCGACTATGGACAGATTGCACTCAACAAGAACTTAGACTTAGAAACAGAGGAGTGGAAGATTCTTCGGAAGAAAAGCATGCCCTTGCACTTCAAACAAACAAGGGAGGAAGATTCAAAAGAAATTTCTGGCAAACATTTAATGGTGAAAAGCCTCCATTCAATCCAAGTCATCAAAGAAGAGATGCTTCAGAAAATCAGTGCTTCAGATGTGACAAGTATGGACACATTGCAAGAAATTGTCCAACCAGGAAGAAGGGAAGAAAATATGCGTCTACTGCTGACATTGATCCAGATCCACCTCAAGTAAGTGAAGAAAAGAGAGACGAGAAGTACTTCCTCTAAAAGGGACATGGCTACAATCTAGGTAAATCATTTGATTAATAATTTTATAGTTGATTGCATTTTTTTAAATAAATGAAGGATAGTATTCCTAGTACGAGGGCTCTCAAATGACTTGGACCATTATCCCTGGTACATGAGTCCAAACCATACTTAAATTGTTCATTATAAAAGACAAGAAGAGACGTTTTCCTTGAAGAAGAGACAGTTTTTTAAGACCCAGAAAATCTCAGATGGAGATTGACAGTGAGACAAAACCTTCTCCCCCTTCAGCAATTCAGAGGGAGACAGCCATTACTCCAGGTTATCCAGTTTCTCCAGTTGATATGTTCAGAGATATTGCAAGTAGGGCATAAAATGCCTACCTAGACTCACTCTGCAGGAGGTAGAGAAACATACAAGCCTCTTAAGCCACATTCCGAGAAAGCAAAAGAAATTTTCAAGCTACCCTTTAGTCATGAGCCACTTCATTGATGTTGAGACACCTTGTCTTAGAGAAGCAACAAGAGAACTGGTATAGCAAGGTGCCATAACAAAAGAATACTAGTATATCTTAAAAGAATGATGCATAAGATATTATTCAAGGACCAGAAAGGGAAGTCTGTGGTAATTTCCAGGTGGATCTATATGATCAAGCATGCAGCTGATGAAAGTGTCAAGAAATACAAAACGAGATCTATAGCCAGAGGTTTCTCACAAACAAATGGAGTTGTCCATGATGAGACACTTGATCCAGTGAACCCGATACACTTCCATCCGTACGTCCATCCATGAGTTGGAAACTATATCTGACAGATAGATTCTTGATAAGTTTGGATTTCAGCAAGAGTGTTGTTGATCCAAACCTATATCATTACTGTAATGGTGACGAGAGCCTAATCCTGATACCTTATTCAGAAAGCGTTGTTGTTACAAGTAATCCTTGACTTCTGAATTCGAGATGAAGAATCTGAGTATGATGCACTACTTCTTGGGACAAGAGGTATGACATATGACCTATAAGATTTTCCTGAGTCAAGGAAAATATACAGTGAAAATATTAAAGAATTTCAGTATGACAGAAGGCAAAATCCACCGTGTTGGATTTAAAGAAGAAGATTGATGATGATTTCGACGAGACTGATCCATAGCTAATTGAATCACTAATGTATCTGGTCAACACCAGACTTAATTCATACCATGCAGTGAAATGATTGCAGCTATGTGAGACATTCTCCAGCTTACAAAACTGTGAGGTGTGGATCATTGCAGTGATGTGAAGTCTTTCTCTCAGCTTACAAACCTGAGAGAAAGCCCCTAAGAAGGGTATGTGGTTCTTGCCTGAGACAGAGTTGGGAACGTAGAGATGACCTCCTCCATTCAAAGAGTTGAGAAGAACTCTGGATGATTATCCAGTGGAAAAGCGATCTGTTGAGTTAGGACGTGCCTATGGTTGAGCATAAGGTGAACGTGTGAAATCCCAAAGTGTTGGGCACATCATCATGAGACAAAGATGTAGACGATGTATTAGCCTCCTCTGAGCAGCAAAGTTGACGAGAAGAATCCAGATGATTCTCCTGTCAGTGGCAGTGGGAAAGCAGCGTTGTAGTGTGGACGTGCCTGTGGACGAGCAAAAGTGAACATGTGAAGACCTGGTTCTTCTATGTAATGCAGTGAATCAGAGCTATGACATCCCTATGGATGTGCCCCTTGTGAATGAGCACTAGTGGGTGTATCAGATCATTTGCTATATATTGTTCAAGAGTCAGACCTACCTGTAACCCTAATTGTTATGTAAAGGGTACAAGTTGACCCCACCTTAATATGTTTAATATTAAATGTAAAAGATAATTAATATTAATATTAATTATTATAATAATAATAAATATGACTTAGAGAGGTCGGCCCTGTTGAGCCAATAGACACTTCAGTTGATAGGACAAGTCTAATCTAAGTAAAGGAAAATTCTCATTGTGAAAATACAATCATTCAAGCAAGCTTGGAAATTTCAGCAAGTACACTTCTTTGGCAAAAGGTGCGCACCTCTCTTGGGCGCTAGAGTTTTAGGGTTTAAGCACCCTCTTGTGTGCTAGGTCTTTCTTGGTGGCAAAGGTCTTTCTCTTGAAGATTATAGCAAAGGATTTGGTTGGGTTTTCTTCCCTTGTTGAGAAGGGTTTCCCAAGATACATTTTTTGTTCTTGTGCATGGTTCTTCTTCTTGTGATCTTGGTTGCTGCAGCATTTATGGTTATGGTTAAATGTTAAAAGGGAATGAACTTCATGCTTAACCTAATGCTTATGGAAAATCGACAATAAGAACACTAGTATCTGAGAAAAAAAATAAAAAATAAAATCAATGTACTTATTAAAGTTCAAAAGGGTCTGAACAAGAAGAAAATATACAATATATGAATTACGAGTCTTCAAGGGAATATGAAAATTATAAAGGAGAACTGTAAAGGCAAGGCATACCAAGGTCTTAAATCAAATTCAAAATCCACAAGGGGAATGTTAAAGCACATCAAGGATGTCTTAGAAGTCAAAAAGCAAGTCACTGAAGCACATCATCTTCATGGGACCTTGACATTCTTGTACCCACTAATTATCGAAGAATAAGTAAACCATAAACTAAGAATTCCACATACAATTCAAAATTTCAGACTAAATGTTCTTTTGAGGAATGGACTTCAAGTGTTTGACGGCCTTTAAAAATCAAAATGGCTTTTGCCCAAATTGTCAAAGACTATTTACTATAAAGGAATATCAAGGTAAGACAAAAGTGAATAAATTTCTGTTGCAAATAAAAAAAGTTAAAGGACAAACTAGCAAATCCTCAACAGGAGAGAAAATATTACAACAAAAACCTAAAGATCTCAGGAATAAATTTCACAAGGATCTGTTAGAGAAAGAGGAAATAAATTCTTGTTTAAAAAAACCATAATCAAAGTTTGGAGCTGAAGAATGAGAGGAAGTCACAAGAAGAAAAGTTCGAACAAGTTACCAGCAGGGAATCATTGATCAATAAAGAAACAAAGACTAATCTATTGAATTAGAGAAGTCATTAGACGTAAATATCATAACCATGAATAATGGAACCAGTGCTGATCCAACTGACATCAACAATAAGAAATCTTCAGATCTAGTTGAACTAGGAATATCATTCGATGTCAAAGTACAATCAACAGATATAGAAACCCTAACAAATACAAGTGTCTCCACTAATAAAATATCAATGATTGACAAAGCAACACAAGTATATGAAGAAAACATACTACTTAAGGTGAATCGAGAAAATTCTAAAATTATAACAAGGAAAGATCATGTTACAAGGACACCTTATCGACATCCTAGTCACAAGAGTTGATACCTTAACAACATTTCTCAGAACAAAGAAACTACTAAAATTACATTCCCAAGAATATTAATTACAAAACAATTAGGTCTTGAAATAGAAGACATCTTGGCAATCACCATACAAAAAGTTTTGTCCAAGAAATCTATAAACAAAGTTTCAAAGAGGATCGAATTAGGGTGGTCTAACCCTTTCAAAATTCGACAATTCTTCTGAGTGCTTCAAAGATCATATCGTCTTGTGTCTTCAAACATCACAAATTCAAGAACAAAGAATTATGAGAAGGCATTGCAAGACAAAACGAAGATAGTTTTTTTCATAAAATGCTTCGAGGACAAAGCATACTTGAAGGGTCATGCA
This sequence comes from Picea engelmannii, assembly GCA_009831015.1. Classification (NCBI taxonomy): domain Eukaryota; kingdom Viridiplantae; phylum Streptophyta; class Pinopsida; order Pinales; family Pinaceae; genus Picea; species Picea engelmannii. Next base: position 1,068,664 of record ML779941.1, read on the forward strand.
ATCTACCGAATATGAATATATAAATAATAATAAATAAACAAAGGAACACAACCTAGCTAAGGGACACAACCCTTCACCTTCATAACTAATCAATGCCTATAAGTATACCATCACAAGCACCATTGTAATCATCAAATTATTCGATCATTTATCAATTACATATTATTATCCTTTATGGATTTCAACTTTTATCCTTCCTACATTGGATATTTTCCTAATAATGGACTATTGTTGATTACATGAGCCTTCTGATGACATACTTATAAGCATTAACTAGTCATGAAGGTGAAGGGCTATGTCCTTTTAGCATATTATTATTATTATTTGTGTATTTTATATTTGTTACAAACACAGAGGTCATTAATGCAACAAGGACATGGGTGTAGTAAGAGGGTGTAGGGTTTACAAATCTATGTAAGTGCAAAAAGGAAGTTGCAGATGCAAGAGGAACACAGGCACAACAAGACGATGTAGGTGCAGAGAGTACTAGTGAAACAAGGAGGTCACGAGTTCATCAAGAATGTTGGTGTAGCAAGAAGGTGTAGAGCTTATAGTGTTGAAATATTGTAACTGCAAAGAGTATTCTATTTATTTATTGAGTAATTATTCATTAGATCAATCCCCTTTTGTGGATTGATCATGTCGGGCATTGTAATTGACCAAATCCCCTTTTGCGGATTGGTCAAACCCTAATTGTATTATGCAAATTAAGAAGTCAGCTCCCAGGCCTAATTAAACTGGTTTTAACCACTAAGACGACAAGTCAGCCCTGCCCAGTGAAGAGATACCTTTCCAGCACCTGCCAGCCATTAAAAATAAGGGAAGCCAATGCCTCATTATCTCACTCACTCATTCGCTCATCAAGTGCGCAAGTTTGGTAGATGCAGTTGAGAGAAGAAGGAAGAGAGAGGCACATTGCTCAGTGTTGGATATTCTCTACTGTTTTGGTTTATTGTCTTGGCATTGTATTGGCTATCTATATTAACGAAGTTTTTGTTGGGTTTTCTCCCCCATGAGGGTTTCCCAGGGTAAATGTTGTGTATCTTGTGATTGTGTTTCTCTCAGTGATCCTACCTATGCTATTGTTATCTAGTAAATTGAAAACAAACCTAATAGTACCTCAAAACTTAACATGGTTTCAGAGCTAAAGAAGAGAGCATATTTCACTGGATCAAGAAAAACGTCACTATTGTCATACAAGAAAATTAGGGATTTTGTTGGAAAAGAATTTTTTCCTAAAAACCATCTAGAAAAGTGTGCCATACCCTATTGAATCATTTGGCAGCTTCAATGCACCTTTTCAATCGACAGAGCCTCCAAAAAGTCAAACCCTAGTTTTTGACTCGTACGAGAAAACCAAAAGTACCAGAAAAACCAAGAAACCAGAACCAGTACCAGAAGTACCAGTCCATATTTCTGCAAGCTCAGTTTCAAGGGGTTAAATTAGGATTTTCAGAAATCTGACTGCCCCAGCTTACTCGCCTCAGCTCAACGCATCTAGCCCCTGAATCAAAATTTCAAAATTTGAAGTTTGAAAAATTAGGGTTTTCTCATAAAACCCTAAGTTACAGTTAAAGTACCAATTGTAGTTGCAATTGCAGTTGCAGTTGCAGTTTCAGAATCAATTGTAGTATCAATTACAGTTGCAGTATCAGTTGAAGTATCAGCGGCAATCATCCTTGAAGTTTTAAAGGGTTGGTAATTATTACCGCTACTACTAGATGGTGCCACTACTATCAGAGAAGGGATCTCTTGCCACCACTATCAGGAGAAGGGATCTCTTGCCATAGATCCAGAAAGATCTTAGATCCAACACATTCAGAGGACTAATGCAACCCAGGTTTGATTATTCTGATATGCATCTATTTGTTATGACATTATTTTGATCTAGGTTGCATGCTGAAGCTATGACCATCATACTAACCTTTGGTCAAAATTAAAGTCAAGGTATTAGATTGATTAAAGTTGAGATCATAGAGTTTATTCTCTAACCCAGCCTTCTGTCAAGATAGCATATTGTCTTACTATAGAAGACAGGTTGAA
>ML779941.1:1079824-1092752 GCA_009831015.1 Picea engelmannii
CGACTTTTTGTCGATGCCAACTTTTTCAACACTAATATATATATATAAAGTGTCCTCCGTGTTTTTTTTTCTAGTGTCAATGTGTCCCATGTTGAACACTCGTTTTTCCATGTCCTCCATGTCTCATGTCCTCGTGTCATGTGACTTAGCTTGTGACCAATGATGTTGAATGTACTCAAGACATGTATGATATCCATCAACTTCAAAGCATGCCCAAAGTAGAAGGCCAGTTTAAGGCCAAGAAGCTGCAGGGGGATCTAAGGGAACAAAATTAACTACTAGTAAATGTCCTCCTTGATTACCTTATTGATCTCCTCTTCTAGAGGGAGGAGGTGGCTAGGGGTATCCAAATAATACCTAAAGTGGGGGACGCACTCAATGGAAGTGTCCATGGACTGAACGAGTGAGGAAACCTTTGAAAATCAACATCACTTACGCCCTAGGAGGTCCATGGTGGCAATCTCTTCCAAAGAATGAAGGGCCAAGTAGGGATCTATCCTACCTTGCCACTAAATCCCCTAAGGTGTGTATCCTATGAAGAAAGAAGACAAGCCTGAAAATGCTCTCAAGGCACAAGGGGCAAGCACCAAACTCAACTTAGATAATGATTTGGGAAACAGTATATTTGCAATGGATCATACAATAGAGCATAATAGAGGGAACTCTCTCCAATCATGCCCAATCAACTAGTAGCAGACTAGGACCCCAAACCTCAAAGCCATATAGTACAACTAGCTTAATAATTGTGCCAAAAAGATGCATCTTCAAGGGAATGTTCTAAAAGTGCATAAGGAAACATTGGCTCTCAAGTATGAAAAGCGACATGAACTCCTTGTTAGTCGGGGTTGGGAAGCATACCTCAAGCTAAATATAGGACTCGTTAATTAGACCCAAAATAAGTATATGCTGTAAGAGAAATTTATGGAATACCTTTTATATGCATTTCTTTGAAAAGAAATAATCCAAAATCTAGAAATTTCAAAAGACAAGTTTCTTCCAATTTTTCCCCTTGTCTTAGTTATCTACTTTATCTGTATAAAAAGTAATGAGAAAGGCATAAATATTCTAGCTAACATGTTTCAGTTAACAAGCTGTTCAACTTCTAAAGACAGCATTGTCATTGCATGTCTTGCCAAAGCACAAGACCTCAAAGTGCACTGATTTTTTTAGTCAACTGTCAAATATGCAACCTCTACTAATAAATCAGCATTCAAGGTTCTTCTGTCATAAAAGCAGATAAAGTCGAATAAACAATCATACTCGCTATGCTCCTCTCAAAATACATAAATTAATTGTCACCGCTGCAGAATTCTTCAACTCTAAAAATGGTCAATTCAATTCAAGTCCCCTAAAAAGACATGAATGCTAAAGAGAGTAGGTAGAAGATAACCTGTGAACAGGCTTCTTGATAACGGCCAACAGCACAGAGTAAGTGTGTTCCTGACAAGGACTTGTCAGTGCCCACCAAATTGGCTGCAACTACCTATATATAGAAACAAAAGCAGATTAGATCTGTCAACTGACTATCGAAATTAACATTCCAATCATAATACATGAGCAGTATTGTATGCAATGCTTTTCACCATATACCTTAACAGCAAGCTCATGCAAAGCTGAAGAGACAGCAGATGAAAGGGCAACAGCACGGAGAGCATCAACATAGAAATAAGGGCTATCAGGTGGGGTAGAAAGTAACAATGTCACGGCATCTTCAAGTTCCCCTACAGCTACAAGCCTGAAACATGGAAAACAAGACTTGCAACATTTCAATCATAAACGTTATTCAATACTCTTGTAATTCAAAAGAATAACAAACATTGACTAATCGAATATCCCTCAAAATTTATGGAGATATCTAAAATCAAACTTTACCCTCTCTTCATTCTCATATCTATGAGAATCGGAATTGGAATGTAATTAACAAATATAACCACTATGTGTCGAACTGTTGAAAGAAAAAGTACAACATAGAATTGATACATAGCATCAATAAGGCAATACTACACCTAAAATAAAAGGAACATAAAAGATGGGGGGAAGACTTCAAGCAAACCAAATAATAATAAAGGCTTCAGCTGGTATTTTTCTAGATCACAACATTATTATATAGGGAAATTGAGGAGAATATTATATTCCAACTTGAAAACTTATTTTTCATCTGATCCCGATGCTCACATATTCAAAACTAAAATAACATGGTAGCCAAAGTTAGTTTATCCATTGTGAATATTATTGTGGTATGTTATACATTGGATGAAGAGCAATATATAGACTGTGATGTCCCACTCCCAAGAGTAGGCTAGCATGGAGTGACTTAGTAATCTATGTGTTCCTGTGGACTATAGTCAGGCACAAACAGGGAACAAGATGGAGAAATAAGGATGATTTGGTGGCTAAATGATGAATTAAGCCAAAAATCTTAGGAAAAGTCACTTAAGCCTAAGTCAACGAAGAATTAGAATGAAAAGGTGCTAAAGAGGGACTTAATTAATTAATTATTCACTTTAGGAGGAAAAGCGCCTAGCTTAAGTGAGGTCAATGGTGAATTAGATCGAGAAGGGTATAAAGGGAGGAATTTGACCTAATTCCTCATTATGCATTGTTATGATTTGATGTTGAGAGTTCCCAAAGGAGGAAGAGATTCGACTTCTATTGTTTTGTGGATTTCTGGACGAAACCACCACCATTGATCGGTTTCGGTGTTGAGAGACACACCCTAGCCCATTGGAGATACCATCCAGGTATTTCACCGTGATATTCAGGAGCATCCAGTTACAGTATGCACAGCTCAGCCAGTGAGGGTGCAAGTCAGATTGAGGGTTTGTGGAGTTGCACAAGGGCAGAGCTCAGATTGCAGTTTCCTTCCGACCCAATGGAGATCCAACCAGGGCACTTAGATTGAGCTACTTTCCATCAGATTCTGACGGTGGAATCATTTAGAGCACATCATCCAGCCATTTAGGGCGCAGCTCTTTCGGATGGACATTTGGGGTTGCAGGCGGAGCATCAGAGTAGATCCGAGGAAACCCTTCTGACCTAGTTCCGCATTTGACGAGGCGATCGTTTCGAGTCCTATAGCAGTTGATTCCATTGGTGGAACCATTTGGGGCGCATCCAGGGTCCCAGGAGGCACGCAAACCCCCAGGGGTCGAGATCTAGTGCGTTAGAGATCAGATCTGTCTTCCGACACTCATCTGTGTCATTCCAGAGGCCAAGGCACTTCTACTGGGACAGATTCCAAATCATTCCGACGGGTATAACCTTCCGAATGAGTTTTCTAGCTTGTAGCAATTACCGCATTCCTCCGGGATCGCCTATTTTTGCCGATCTATCCGTGCATGCATCAGATCTTCCTTCATCTTCTGATCACGGGTATTTTTATGTTATTTGTTTGTATTCCAGTGACGATCCATGCGATCTAACTGACGACTATATTCTATATTTCCAGTATATCATTGTATTACCATGCTTGAGTCTCATAATACATATTATTGGGCAGTTAATGTTCTTTATCTCCGCATGCATCACCTACATATTGTTTAAACCATAATATAGAACATGCACATGCAATAACCATAAACATCTCAAGCACACAACTGAAACGCATCCAGAAACCCCCAGAGTATCAGATCTGCAGATAAAATGCATTCAGAAACCCCCAGTGTATCAAATCTGCGAGACAGGACCCTAGATCCGTTAAATATCCTGATCAGCGAGATCAGGGATATTTCAGTGGTATCATAGCTTTAGTCCTGCCAGCCTCTAACTAAAGACGATGAGTACAGCAGAAGACCCAAATGGCCATGAGCACGTAGGTGAAAAATAGGTCACTTACAACAGGCGCAATGAAAGAAGGCCTAACTTTCCTCCTTTCCCTCCCAGTTTAGAGGAAGAGGAAGAGGCACACAGAGAAGCAAAGAGAAGGGCAGAGCGCGAGGCCGAGCACGAAGCAGAGAGGATGCTAGGAGATAATTATGAGAGACCAGAGGGCAGTGGTAAGGCCCCCATGGAACCAGAGGCAACCTTCATGCACATTATCAGTGATATGTTAGCTAGTCAGTGAACCATGTCACAGTCCTTGGCTCAGGTGGTTGATAGATTGGCTATGGTGGATATTCCGGGCACCCAAGCCCCACATGCAGCACAGGGGAACTCATGGCCAGGCCGTAGACCCTAGTCACCCGCTCACACGTACACCTCTGCGAGTAGGATTCCCCAACTGTTGTTTCCCAGTTTCTAGAGGGCACCCCCAACAACAACACAGATGTCGATAGCACAGAGACCACCCACTCATGCAGAGGACATTGCAGAGTATCGGAGGGAGTATGCAGCATTGGGTCGTGACTTACATCAGGATATGACCTTAGTCGAGTATTATGGACTCAGACTCAGGAACCGCCCTAGAGAGCCACACAGGGGAGGGCAGCAGCCACAACAGCAGTAGGGGCATAACATTAATTTCATCCGAAAAGTTGGTAAACTCACCATACCTTCTTTTGACGGATCATCCAAATGCACCGCCAGAGCTTGGGTACAGAAGCTAGACACCTACTACAAGCTCAACCAGATGACCGAATCAAAAGCCATCAGTTTCGCTACCTTACACTTGGAGGGTGAGGCACACGAGTGGTGGTATCATGGATTGGTGACACTGGGCCACAGTCACAACACCTCCTATAGAGAGTTCATAGAGAGACTCAAGGATAGATTTGACAGGAGGGATCCAGAGATCCATTTCAAAGATCTAGCCCAGTTGAGACAAACTGGCACAGCAAAGACATTCATCTTAGAGTTTCAGAGGGTAGCAGTGGCCGTGACAGATATATCTGAGCCCCGACTGATCATGTTATTCACAGAAGGGCTCACAGAATCCTTGAGAGGATGGGTGAAGGCATACCGGCCTCACACCTTGCAGGATGCCATCCGACGCACGAGAGATTTGGCAGACTCCGTGCCAAAAACTAAACCCTTTACCAAACCCTTTTTACCACAGAGAGACAAAGATCAAAAGAATCCTCAAAGGGAATGGAAGGGCAAGCCCAAGTTGGATGATGATACGAGACGGGAGTTGATGAGGAGGAAGCTTTGCTTCTCTTGCAGAGATCCTTGGGTCCCAAGGCATAGATGCATGGGAAAGGGACATATTCACTACATTGAAGTGGAATCAGGCAGTGAGGAGGAGGATGAGGATATTGAGGCACCGACAGATAGTGATTCAAAGACTAAGACCACTCATGAGCCAGAGCAGCAGTCGAACAAACCTCAAATACCGGAAAGGGCACAACCCAAGGAGGCGGCAAAACCTCGTAGAGAGGTGAAAGGGGAAACCATAGCCACCCTTTCAGGAGTACCCAGGTACAACACTCTCAGGCTTAAGGGCCTTGTATAGGGGCAACGCATGACAGCTTTAGTTGATGGTGGGGCCACCCACAACTTCATAGATGCGTCCTTAGTAGCCAAGAGGGGGTTACGCACGGAGGAGTTTGAGGGATTCCATGTGGCAGTGGTTGATGGATACATGATGACATGTTTGGACATGATCCCCGACCTAGAGGTCAAACTAGGCAACTACACCTTGACAGACACCTTCTATGTAGTTGACCTATCAGATACTGATGTCGTGTTAGGGGTACAGTGGTTATATTCATTGGGGGAGATTGGGTTCAACTATCAGACGTTGACCATGAGCCTCAGAGATGCCATTGGATCGAGAGTTGTGCTGAGAGGCATGTCTACAGGGGCACCTCGAGCAGTATCTGCAAAGAGGATGGAGCAGATCTTTCGTCACGGTGATGTGGCTTACAAAGCAGAGTGTTTGATCACCACGTGGAAGGATTCTGAGGGTTGGGAGGATTACCATCCACAGATCAGAGAGCTTTTGGGTCAATATGAGCCAGTATTTGGGTTGATACCACCAGGGAGACTGCCTGACAGGGGTTTTGAGCACATGATTGAGTTAGAGGCTGGGGCTACACCGGTGATTACAGCACCCTATAGGATCCCCAAGAAATTCAAGGACAAGATTGAGAAAGCAATTAAAGAATTGCTCGCTATGGGGCACATCAGGCCCAGCATGAGTCCTTTTCCATCTTCAATCGTTCTGGTACTGAAGAAGGATGGCACGTTACGGATGTGCTTAGATTACAGAGCATTCAACAAGAAAACGATCAAGAATCAGTACCCCATTCCACGCATAGATGAGGTGATGGATGAGTTACATGGGGTAGTCTTCTTCACTAAGATTGATCTACGCTCAGGATACCATCAGATCAGCATCAGAGAGCAGGACATTGAGAAGACATCATTCCGGTGCCATTTCAGACACTTTGAGTTCTTGGTCATGCCGTTTGGATTGGCCAACGCACCAGCCACTTTCTAGTCTTGCATGAATCACATCTTTAGAGGGTAGTTGAGGAAGTACCTTCTGGTATTCTTCGACGATATATTGATCTACAACAAGACATGGGATGAGCATCTAGCACATTTTGGGGAGGTCTTGGATATTATGAAGGCAGTCATTATATGCCAGGGAATCCAAATGTGAATTTGGCATGAGAGAACTATTGTACTTGGGGCATATCATCAGTGAGCAGGGAGTACAGGTTCATCAGGAAAAGATCAGGGCCATTTTGGATTGGCCAACACCCAAGAACCTCACGGAATTGAAAGGATTCTTTGGGTTATGCAGTTACTACAGGCGGTTCATCAAGGGCTTTTCACAGTTGGGAGCACCACTCACAGACTTGAACAAGAAGGGTGTTTTTCATTGGACAGAGGAGTCACAGCAGACATTCGACAAAATGGAGGTTATGAGCACATGCCCTGTTCTAGCCCTTCCAGACTTCTCGCATCCGTTTGTCTTAGAGTGCGACGCATCAGGGGTGGGGATTGGAGCAGTTTTGATGCAGGGGGGCCACCCCATTGTGTTTGAGAGCAGGAAGCTCAACGAGTCAGAGAGACTCTATCCGATTTACAACAAGGAAATGTTAGTGATCATGCATGCTTTAACCAAATTCAGGCAGCAGATTTGTAGTAAAGACTGATCATAACAGTCTCAAGTATTTCCTAGATTAGAAAGACCTCAGCGAGAGACAGCAAAAGTGGGTCTCAAAGATCCAAGCCTTTGACTTTGACATTGAGTATGTCAAGGGAAAAAGGAATATCGTAGTCGATGCCTTGTCCAGGAGGCCAGCAGGATGTTCGATGATGGACATTTGTACAGATTGGAAAGCTCATTTTTTGGTGGATTACTCCAAAAACAAATTTGCGTGTGAGTTGATGGATGGACAGGTGGTTGATGAGAGATATCGGGTTCTTGATGACATCATTTTCTACAAGGACCGGGTCTACTTGGTTCCAGAATCTACCATGGAGGGGATAATTATGAAGGTGTGTCATGATTCACCTACAGCAGGGCATCAGGGGTACTTCAAAACATATAGGCAGATCAGGGAGAGATTCCCATGTAAGGGTCTTGTTGACCACCTATCCAACTAAGGGGTCAACTCCATGTGCCATGAAGAGATGCATCATCAGATGCTCATTTGTCGAAGACTATTTGGTTCTACATGGCATTTTTGGCCCCAACACTTCTTTTTGTAACTAGAATTTTCGCACCCCTGCGTGGGTCAATAATGTAATAGGTCTGCATGGGTCATATTTAGGTCAGTTACCTTGGGATGGGTTCATTGGGAGAGTTCCTTTCGCCGAGGGTTTTTTATCCTCGAGTTATCAATTGGGATTTTCAGCCTTATTGATTTCCCTTGAGTTTTTCCCTCACACTTGCAATAATTCCTCCAAAGTGGTGAAGGGCGTTCTAATGGGTTTATCCTCTGCTAACTATTGTTTAGGGATGATGTAAATGACCATGTAAGACATCTTAGAAAGTTTTGCAGAATTTCGTCGAGTCTAGATTAGTTTTTTTTTAATTAATTATTTTTTAATTAAATTTCCCTAAGTTTGGAGGTTTAATTATTTAATTAATTGATTATTTAGAGCAAAAATTGTAAAAACTAGGTCCTTGGACTTTTTATAGGGGTATTTGTGCTCAAAAGAAATGGAATGAGACCCCCTACACCCTTGCACCAAGTTTCAGCTCAATTGGACAACTTTTGCTATGGGTTTGTCCACCAAGAGTGTCAGTCAGTCAAAAACAACAATTTTAATTGTTAAGTCATGACATTGGAAAAATGTCTTTTTGTAATTTTGAGTTAAAAGGGTGATGTAAAGATCGATAAAGGTGAGAGAGATTTTTCCTAACCTTTTCCAACCCTCACATCATCCCCTCACCTAGCCATTAAGCAAAAACGTCACTTTGCCTAGAGTGGTGTGCCTCCCTTCTAGAAAGTCTCCAAAAAGTGAAAAAATAATGAAAAAATTAAGGGGAGACTTATTATATCCCTTGGCACACCTTTCCTAGCCTCCCTCTTACCTTTTTGCTTGATCCCAACGCTCCCTCACTCATCCACACCCTTGGGATTCTAGCTTGTGCTTGGTGGTGGACACTTGGCATTGATCCAAGAGGGGTGAGTTTGACTCTCCAAGTATAAATAGCAATGTTCCACCAAGACTCTGGGACGGGGGGACGCGAGTGCGGGGAGACGCACAAGGGGGACGTGTGGAAGTACCCCCAAATTTTAGGGACTTTTGGGAAATGGGGGACGGGGGGACGTCACATATATAATATAAAAAAATATAAAAAATATAATTTTAAAAATAAAAATAATAATGATAATATGATAAATCTCAACAATAACATAAATTAATTTTATATATATTTGTTTTAAAAAAAAAAATTAAATTTATTTTTTTCCTTTTTAAGTCTTACTGGGCAAAAAAATTTGGGGGGGACTTCCAGGAGTCCCCCTTTTGGGGGGCGACGTCCAGAAGTCCCTCTTTTCAAGGGGGGACGTCCAGGAGTCCCCCTTTTGGGGAGTCTCGTCCCCCACCTTGGGGAGTCGTGTCCCCCCAAGTCCCCCCGCGTCTCCCCAAAAAGGGGACGTGGGGAAACGTCCCCCCTGGAGTTCCCCCGTCTCGGGGACGTGAGGGACGCGTCCCCCACGACCCCCGCCCCGGGGAACGCGTCCCCGTGGAACACTGATAAATAGATCTCTTTTCTCATTCCCTCCTCAACATATCTTGAGCTATTGTTATGCTACTTGATTTTCCACTCTCTCTCTCTCTCCTTCTTGTCCATCTTCCATTCTTTGTCTCTTAGGGTTTTGGAGCAAGTATTTCTCCAAGATCCATTTTCTTGAGTAATAAAAGGAGAAACTTTGGAGGATTATTGGAAGAGAAACAAGTATTTTTGTTCTTGCTACACATGAGGTAATCTTGTAAGATTTTGGCATTGTGATTGCATAGATTAGGTCTTAGGTAAAGTGTTTTACTTGGGTAGATCTAACAACGAGTATTCTTGTAGATCTATATATGTGGGTTTGCTAGATAGGCTGCAAGCATTTCATCTTATTAGCATATTCAATCATATTATCTTCTTGTATGCATAGATCTTGTCAAGTTTTGCAGGTTTGGCTTCGAGGGTTTTATTAGGAATGCCTCAAGGAAGAGTCCTCCCTTAAAGCACATATAAACTCCTTCTTTCTCATTCTTACTCTTTTTCTTATTGTTGTTCATTCTGTATGATATTTCAGCTAGCATAATATCTTAGATTGGTCACTTTAATCATATTTTATCATAAGTTTTGAAGGAGAAAAATTTATGCCCTAAAAACAGAAATTTTTCTTCACATTGTTGGTTGTATGTAGATTTTCCAGCAAGCATAGCTTTGCAGATTTGTAACAGGTTGAGGGGGTTATGCTACCCAAAATCATCCACACAACACTCCAAGACCCTTCTCTTCAAGTGGGTAACAATTCTCAACCCTTTCTTGGTCTTTTCTAGCTTCTTGTGCATAGATCTAGCCATTTTGTTGATTTTTAGTAGCTCATAAGCTTGGGAGGAGGATTGGTACGGCCTACCTCCCACGTGTGAGCTTAGGGTTAGCATGTTTCAAGTTTTTATCTCACTTTTTACTCATTTCTAAGCTAGGACGTGGAGATTTGTGAGTATCTTTGTTAATAGTTTGTTGCTTACTCATTCCTCACAACCTCATTGGCACAACAATGGTTGGCTTGCCTCCACCTTGTGCCATTGAGTTATTTGCCTTGCTTTCCCTTTTCTCTTTCAAGTTTTCTAAGTTAATAATTGCCTACACCTTGGGAGACGAACCCCCAAAATCGTAAGGCTAGGACAAGTAATGTGTTGTTGATCTTTTCTAATGCTTTAATGGTTTAAAATCTTCTAGATCTAGATTTCTACACATTTTAATCCTTAGATTAAGCCCTTGGGGCATAATCAACTTACTTAGATCTATTTGCATGTTATAAGCTCTTTCAAGATATATCTTGTTTTGCGTGCTTTAATCCAACACACTAAATGATCTATGCTTTAATGGTTTAGCAAGTGATTTGTTTTTCATGTTATAACATCTTAAGGCCACTTGCCATCACACTTAAATAAATATTGTTGGATAAGTTGATAGTGTAGGTACACTCATAATCTTTCAAGCTTCTTTTACACACTTGATGCTTTTATCTTAATGCTTTAAACAAACATAAGATAAGTGGTAGTAAGCTTGGTTTCTTATTTCTTTGTGCAAAAGTATTCTTTCACAATAAGCTTTTCATGTTAATGGTTTAATCATGGTGAACTAAATCTTTATTTCAGCTCGCTTTTACTTGTTATACATGTGTTAATTGCTTCATTCATATGCTCAAGTAACACACTTAATAAGCTGGAATAAGTTTCGGTTTTGGCAGTAAATCACCATTTTAAGGCATCATAAAGTGACTAAAACACTCTATAATACACCTAAAAGTCTAACCAAGTGATATACCAACTTAATAGACTTAATAGGGTATCTTAAACCACCATCTTCACCATCTAAAACGGGGATTGAGGAGGGCAACGGAAGGTGCTAGACCGGGGACGGTCTCACGGTGCGCGGCGTCCTTTCCGTAAAAATTCAATCTTTCGGACTAACCTGTGAAGCTAGGGTAGGCCTCATTGCCTCACTTCTTGAGCATCCAGCAGTTATTTGGCAACCGGGGGAGGAGGTTTTTGGTGAAACACTTAATAAGGGTAATTAAAATATTACAATCTTAAGGAACCCCTAACTCATCGAGTAATCAAACCTTGGCTTAATCTAATACGTCTTAAGGTTTAACACTTGTAACTCAATCTTTCAATCTCGTAATACAAGTAATGCTTTGTGGGTAAAATCAACTAAGTGATTTAATCATTGTGGAACACTTGTGTCCCTACGAATCTTTATTGTGTTGATGTTGCCATTGAGGGGCAGTCCAATTGAGTAAGTGCTATTGGGGCATGCTTGGCTTTGATGTGTTGTTGATGCTCTTTCCTTGATATTCTTTATATCCTACACATACAAACAATACGTGGTTAGCTTGTTGTGTTGTATCTTTAATATTCTTTATTGTAAGTACTTGTATCTAGCACTCTTATGGATTAACTATTATTTTGATAATCTTGTAATCATATTGTAACGAAACACCCTAACATCTAGTTGACCCCTTGCCCAACCTTAGGCACTAGTCTTAGTTGACCTAGGGAAAGGTTTGCTTGACATACTAAAACCTTGCATCTTGCATTGTTGCCTTAGCATCCTAGGGTAGATTCCCCCTCAACCTTAACAAACTAAAATCAACTCCTAGAACTTAAACTCTAAATCTTATCTAGAAACTAGGGACTACCCCCCTTGGCTTCCCTAGGAGTAAGCCTAGACAGAAGAGGTTCAAGCCAAAGTGACAGCATGGGCTTTGAACCTAGGCATTGTGCCTCCAAGGACACACTAAGTGAGCAGGACTTGGCTCGCGTTTGCAAGTGTGTATAAGGATGGCAAAGTTCCACTGTAATGTCCCTGACTTGCCTAGTCTAAGAAACACTGCTAATGTGTGTGTAGGATCAATCGTTTATAGCATATAAATTGTCATACAAATAATAAATGCGACAAAGGATTGCAAATTTTGTATTATGATATCTCTATGGATAACAAAATGGTTGAATGCGGCTGAATAAACTGACAATACTCGACTAGATCAATAGACAAAGGATCTTAGCTGGAATACAAATAAGCAACTAAAAGATGATACCCGAAATATGAGAGCACTGCGGAATCGATGGATGCGCTAGGACTATGGCAGCTCTGACGGTAACTGTTGGAAGTCTGGAAAGTTCTCCCTGGGAGTTGTACATTTTGGAATGGCCTGGAAACTGTCCCAAATGATGCACCTTGCTCTAGTCCTAAGTACTGGTAATTGTCGGACCCTTTTGCTGGTGATTTTGGACTCCTGATGGATCCCCTTGGGGAATGCGCCCCTCTTTCTCTGGCAAAAATGCGTCCTACTCAACCGTCGGAATCAGATGAGATCTGTCTCAAAATTGTTGAAATAATGTAACTGCGAAGAGCATTCTTATTGTCATTATTATTATTGGATTAAATCCCCATTGTGGATTAATAATGTTATTATTATTATTGGATTAAATCCCCATTGTCGATTAATCATGTCATTATTATTATTATTGTTATTGGATTAATCCCCATTGAGGATTAATCATGTCGTTGAAGCAAAGCTGAAGCTGCTGGTCGATACTTCGTCAGATTTGATAGATGCCACTCTGTACAGACAGATTATTGGATCACTGATGTACCTGACGAACACTAGACAAGACATTTGTTTTGCAGTGAACACCTTGAGTCAATTTCAGGTAGAGCCCAGACGTGTTCATTTAGTGGCTGCAAAACATGTGATGAGGTACCTTAAAGGTACAATGGATTATGGTCTCAGCTATGATGGAGATCACGACTTCACATTGAGTGGATATACTGATGCAGATTGGGCAGGAAGCG
>ML779941.1:1112398-1122884 GCA_009831015.1 Picea engelmannii
TCGTTTTATAGGGACTACCCCCCTTGGCTTCGCTAGGAGTTGGCCTAGACGGAGGAGTTGAGGATCAGGTGACAGCACCTTGACTCGAGACTTGCCCCCAAGGACACACCAAGTGGATTGAAGGTTTCTTCCACGATAACCCAAGTGTGTATTAGGACGGCAACAGGGCCGACTTGTACCCTTTACACAATTACTGTTATGTTATCCCCGATTTCTAGGGATAACTAGGAGATCATGTCTCGAGGCCCACAGGTCCTCGACATGGAGTACCGAGAGCAGGATTGACCTGAGCATGGCCCTGGAGGGCCCATCTTTCTTCTTCTTCATCAGACTTGTCCTGTCAGCAGCAACATCATCCATCACCTTCGGCTTGGACTTGTATCGGAGAGGACTCTTGCTCCATAAGGTAATTGGTCCAGGTATCATGGTATGTGTCATATTTGATCATTCTAACCTTCAGAGATATGCATCAAATTTTTTTCATTTCTGACAACTGCTTGGATCTTACATTAACCAACTTGACCAAGGTTGGGGCGGTTGACAGGGTACCCTAGCAAGCTTGTACCCATAGGTTTCGGTTAGCCACCAGGGGGGATTTTGAAGAGCCATCGTCCGCTCCCATCATATCATCGTTCTTACATCTTATCTCCCACTCATCTATCCCATTCCCCTGGTCCGGACATTAGGATGACCTTTTGTGGGGTTACACCTTATCTTGTGGGAAGAAGGGGCTAAAGGCCCAGGAGGTAAAAGCAATTGGTAAGAGATAAAAGCCATAAAAAATAAAACCTAGAGATGCCTCGCCCAAGGATCCCCGAGAAGGCAATTAAAAGCCTCTCAATAAGAAACAAGAGGGACCCAAAGAAAAATGACAAAACAAGACCTAGCCAAGAGGATGGGGGGTCTCATCACGAGCCAGCCCATTATGTTCTTGAGTACCTAGCAGTATGACATTGTCATTATCTGGTTACCACGCCAGGGCAGTGACCTATGGTTGCATGACCAAGGGAAAGGGGGTCTCATCACGAGCCAACCTTATCATCTCTGTGAAAGTACTTCTAGGTAACACTGTCAGCTCTGGTCACCATGCCAAGGCAGTGTCCTCTAGTTAGACCTTGAATTAAAAAGAAGAAAAAGTAATAAAAAAAAGAAAGAATAAAGGCAATAAAGGGCTTGGAAAGAATTGCATCCATGACAGGTACAGCTCGCCTCCTACAAAGGCACCCACAGATAATATCACCCCTGTCTTTCACTATGTCTGGACATCCCTGAACCACACCACCTCGTGTTACATGGCTTGGATGATATCCTCTGGAAACTTTCCTTTTCTTATGGATGTTGGCCCAATAGGGCATTTTGTCTCTTTCTTCAGTTTTGTATAGTAGGTCATTGTAATGTCTTTGAGCTATTGGAACATATGCTAGGGGTTTTATGCATGCATTTGATAAAATTAATGATGAAATATGATTGACATTGCTATGATCCCTAGGACTAATGAGCCCATGGAGGGCGAAGTTTTTGATGTGCAGGACCATGCTCGACAGACAGGTACCAAGTGGACTGGTACACATGGGGAGATGATTAGTTCGGACCTCCATGGGGCTGAAGAGCCCATCAGATGGTTGTTGGGACCCCATCAAGGTCAGAGACAAGACAGTGATTGGTCAAGCCTTTGCACGAGAGAAGAAGGAGGACGTTTTCATCCAGGACACCTTGGTTGAGCCCAGCCCAGGGGGGTTGACCCACTACAGGTGGAACGTGTCCTTTCTGATGCCCCAGGACGTCATCTAGGAGCCATGACGTCGCCTCCAGTGTGTGGCACCTTGACAGAGCATTTTGGCACGTGTGGCAAAGTTTGGAGGCCCGGAGAGGCCCAACGTTTGTCATCTTGTCCTGCTTTTTGCCCTAAAAAAGGGCCAATGTCTCCCTCAAAGGGGCTTGACGTCTTGCTTATTGCTCATTTAGGGTTTTATTTGACAGTTTAATGTAAAACAGTATGATTTATGGTTATTAGCCTTGTCGACTATTTTTAATGACCTAAATTTAATTAAAGGTCATGGAACAGTATATATTGAGGATGTTTTCCCCTCATTTGGACACAACACAACTCACTCGCACTTGTGAGGTCTGATTTTTGTGCCCTCCTAGGGTATTGTTTCTTTTTAAGTGAGGCGCACTTGTTATTGGAAGGATTTTTTGGCATCTTTTGCCATTTCTCTCCAAGGAAGGTTTACAACTAGGGTTTGCACATGCTTTCTTCATGATATGTAAGTCTAATTGAATGGTTGTAGGTCTAATTTCTTGCATTTGCTTATTAAATTGTTGATTTGAAACCCTAGGTAACAAGCACACAAGTAGGTCCTTGTTATATCATATATGTCCCCTTAGAGAGAAATTTTTCAGCCATTGAAGAAGAGGGATTGAGCCTAGCCTTTGCTACACTCATCTTGCTTCTTCCCTTAAGCTAGCGTTGAAGTTTATAGGTTGAAAGAGGGTGACGTCCTAGGCCTAGGTTATCTACACCTGGGGCCATCATTTTCTAGGGTTTGAAAGCCTTGTCTTTACAACACTTTCTCTCACCTCATCCCTTAAATTTATCATTTATGCTAGCCGTTTTGCCAAGTTCACCTAAAGGAGGAAAGAGCATGAGGCCTTGCTTAAGCAACACCGGAGTGAGCTTCTTTCCCCTAGGGTTTTGATTCTAGGGCCCTGCCTTTGCAGCACTTTAGAACCCTTCCCTCTCGTCTTTAAGTCTTCATCCTTTCAAAACCTTGTGCCCTTGTCTTGTTTGACTCCATATACCCTAAGGCACTGATCTTTAACCTCCAACGTTGAAGTTTTAGTGTACAAAACCACTCTCAAAACTCTAAATTTGAAACCCTAACTAACAAACTAACCTGATTAAGGCTGACATCACAGTTGGTTATCTCATCTTGACGCAACAAGTGTTGAATATAAGCAATTAAGTGGTGATTTGAAGCATTTATTGAGTAAAGTGTTGATTGGATACATTGTTAGCTTGATCATCTTGATGGTTATTGATGAATTGATGCTTTTGCCATAGCTAATTGATAAAACGTTGACTTCATTGGTATCCATTGTTTTACATTGCTTATTAATTGATATCAGATAGTCATTGAAGTACTAACCCATTGAGTTATAGCCTGCATATATATTGTATTATTGTTGTCTTGTTCTAGGCAGGTGTTTTCATTTGGGCATACACTTCTTTATTGGCTGATTAGCCGGACTGTCTGACTTTGGTGGTAACCTGTGAGGGGGAAACTTTGATCTTGACTTCATACCTTAGCCTCTTCAAAACCCCAGGTTGTCGGGGACGTCTCCCCTGGGCTAACCTCCCTAAATAGAAAGAACCTCCCCATTGAGGTGACATTGGGTGGGGAAGGTTCTTGTTACGCCAGTTTGGTCTGTATCCTTTAGCCTTTGACCTAAACTACAAACTGTGCAATAACAGGTTACACAGTAAATCTTACTCTTAGACAATATAGCAAGGGATCCACACATCCTCTAGTGCTCAGCCACTAGGGACACGTCCACCTGTGCTCAGCCACAGGGATGTCACTATCAACAGATCAACTCAACTAAGTCCATAGGAGTACCATCTGGAGAGCCATCTCAAGTCGACTCAACTAAGTCCATAGGAGTTTGACAGGAGACCATCTCAAGTCGTCTCAACTCAGTCCAGAGGAGCACGACAAGAGACCACACATCATCTCAACTTAGTCCAGAGGAGTATGACACACCCATCACATGGGCTCTCTCACAGATGAGCAAGTCTCTGGTGCCATAGCTCACTATGGCTAACATCATTGTGTACAAGGGCTTGTTCTCGGTGTCCCTTCAATTTATATAGTCCTCCCTCTCGGACACCAATCACAGTAGTCGAATCTATGTTTGAATTCTTGAGTCACAGTAGAACTTGGACATCCACAAATGCTACCCTAAAACCTTTATCTTCTAAAGAAGAAATGGAAAGAAGATTCTTCTTCAAGTCTTGTACAAACAACACATCTTTAATTGAAATAGACTTACCTAATTCAAGTTGAAGTGAGGTTTCTCCTACTCCTTTGACTGCATGCCTGGAATCATCCCCAAGCTCCACTTGAAAGGATGAGCTCTTTTTTGTCAAGTTTATAAGGGAACTTATGAATCTGGTCATGTGCTTGGAAGCACCACTATCCACGAGCCAAGCATCACTCCCCTGAGTGATAGTACCTGTGAGTGTTGAGACAAATACATATTCTTTCTCTTTTGACTCCTTTGTCTCTATATCTGCTGCATGTGCATGATGCTTTCCCTTCTCCTTCCTATGACGACATTGAAATGCATAATGTCCCAGCTTCTGGCAACTGTAGCATCTGACCTTTGACGCATCCTTCTTGTAACGTGGTCTTTTAGCTCTCTTTAGACTGGCTTCTCTTCTATCCTTCCTTTTCTTCACATGGGCGACAATGTTGAAATTTCAGTATGCTCGTTTAACCATATACAATGTCACATCATTATCACCCAACCATAGGCATTCACATATGCCACCCCCGAGCACACTAACCTTTACTTAGAATAATTCCAGCAAGCCTACTCCAGAACCAACAGATAAACCCTAGTTGCTAACTGCAACAACAACTTAAGACAAGTAGAGCACTCCTTCTCCAAGGGTAGCGCACAAGAGAGAGAGTCTCCATATTCACAGAACAAGTACCATACACAACTACAGCAGTTGCAGCTGCACTACTCTCTCTCTCAAACTTGCACCATACTTACCAAGAATATCACCAAGAGAGAGACCAAGACCAAGAGATGACCAGGCACCCTTATTCCTCCTTCCAGCTGCAACTGTAGCTCTCCACAAGACTTGTGCACTAACTGGGTGTACAAATGAGCTAAAACGTGCTCTATTTATATTAATCTATCCAGTGACTTTTCTAGTTGGGCTGACCTCACTTTTTGGTAATTATATTTTATGTTTATCTTTTTCGTGTGGAGACGACTTGTATTTATGGAATATAATATTCTAATATTATTTATTATACTAGGCCAACTTGTCTGTTTAATGGTTCACTTGCTTCCACACATCTGTTTAATGGTTCACTTGCTTCCAGAATATTCTATTCTAAGTCATAGGTTACATGTGGAGGTTAACACCTCCCGCAGCCACCAAAACATCAACACTCCCTCTTAGCTAGGGAGGTATTAACTAATATGTTCTTCATCTAGTGGTCTCAAACACATCCATCCATCTCACATGGCATGGGCAAGACTCACATGGTCTTGCAGACCAGTCTACAGGTAGCATCACCATAGCCACACATGCTATCATATGATCAAACAGATCATGTAACAAGTATAAACATCATAGTCGCACATTAGCCATCTAGCTAGAAAACACCTCCAACACTATTGGTTGGCCCTCCAGCTAGTAACCTCCGATGCTACTAATCAACACTCTAACTGGGAATCATTTCTGACACTACAGGTCATCATCTAGTTCATATAGAACTAGTAACTCATTAGCTCACACAGAATCTAACTCAAAAATTTAACACTCCCTCTTAACGAGGAAGGTATTCCTCTTGGCACGACCATCATCACTGCTTCTGCACCCCTCGATCATTCTCCTGTTGTCAATCATGGATCTATATGTCATAGGAAGTTCGGCACTTTCACTGGAGTAGCGTACCAACCTTCGTTGGAGTAGCATACCAACCAGCACTCGTGTAATATACCATCCTACGTTGGAGTAGCATACCAACTTATACTAGGGTAGCATACCAGCCTGCGTTGGAGTACCAACCTGTGTTGGGGTAGCATACCAGTTTGCGTTGGAGTACCAACCTGCGTTGGGGTAGCATACCAACCTGCGTTGGAGTAGCCTACCAGCCTATGTTGGAGTACCAACATGCATTGGGGTAGCATACCAGCCTACGTTGAAGTACCAACCTGCGCTGAGGTAGCATACCAGCTTGCATTAGAGTACCAACCTACACTGGGGTAGCATACAAACCTGCGTTGGAGTACCAACCTACGCTGGGGTAGCACAACAGCCTGCGTTAGAGTACCAACCTGTGTTGGGGTAGCATACCAGCCTGCGTTGGAGTACCAACCTGTGCAGGGGTAGCATACCATCCTGCGTTCGGGTAACATACCAGCCTGTGTTGGAGTACCAACCTGTGTTGGGGTAGCACCCACTACTGGGGATTTCATCACTTCCCTCTACTAGGGAACACATCATTTCTCACTACTGGAGAAAAAAACATTTGGCCACTCCAAGCTTGTCCCTGACAGAGGCTTGGTCAACATATCTGCTCCCTGTTTGTCGGTACCAATATACTGGAGCAAGTGTCTCATCATAGTCTTCTCTCTCTAGTTGGGAGAATCCTCTGGACACAAATCAGGCTTTGTACATCTCTAGGCTATTTATCCGCAACATGCTTGATCTTGTAGATCAACTTGGAAGTCACCACATACTTCCCTTCTGGTCTCAGAACCAAGGAAAAGATATGTATCCCAGTCCTTCTGACTGGCTTCCTCCTCGGTCACTGTAGCAAAGTCTACTGAAGCAAGCGAATCTTCCCATAAGATCTCATATCTCCTCGAAGCCTCTGAAGCCTCGATCTAGCCTTCTCAACCCATGGCATCTGTCTGTCAGTTCCGGAAAACATCTCTTTCTTCCATCTAAATCTGAATGTCTCTGAGTCTCCATTCTCCCTCTAAAGCTTGACTCCCTCTGAGTTTGTATAATCTTTGGAGCAATCTACTCCTCATGATATGGCTCATCAATGTTGCATCCTGCAAAGTTTCATGGGACCACGTTGGTCTCTTCTTGGCTACTGCAACGATTATGGGTAGGCCCTTTTGTCTCTACTAACTCTTCCTAATGATATGAAGAGTAATCAACTGCATTAGAGGGATTTGTTCGATCATCTTTGGAGCCTTTTACTCCTTACAATCAATCTCCATATGAGATACTATGTATCTCGCAAAAGTACCCTTCTTCGTCTTCTTCTTATTTGGTACATGGATGTATACGGTCACGTATACAACTTCTTATCTGGATAGCATGCTCCATGTCTCAAACTAGAGACCATCTAATATGTTGTCTCCTGCAACCGTCACTATATCTTCCCTCAGAGTTATCACATGTGACCTACCCGAAACATTGACAACAAAGGGAAAAACAGTAGACAAGAATAATACTCATATAATAATAATAACAAGAACGAGAACAATAATCACAGTAGCTCCTTCTCAGAGCTATTGCTTGTGACCTGCCTGGAATAAGAACCAAAATAAAAATACAATAATAAGAAATATCTCCTAGAGGAGATGTTAGTTCATCTTCCAAGCATTTATATCAATAGTACTCATATGGTGCCAAGTATTCATTGTATTTAGCAATAATAGAACCTTTCAAGGATTGTTGTCACAACTAGTAATGTAGCAATTATCAAACTTGATATGTGCAAATTGGAAACTTATTAATTTAATCAAACCTGGAACTTCGAGTCTTATACTCAAGAACGAATGTTGTTGATTTTCTTCCAAGTCTCCTTCACTCAAGATGACAAGTATTATCTTCAAATTGTCCCCTGTACTTAAGACAATATGCTTTCTAGACAAAAATCTGAGTTAGAGAATATAGTGCAAATAAACTCTAAAGTCTCAACCTTAATCAGTCTAATACTTTGACTAAAGTTAGTTTCTAACTTTAACTTTGAACAGAGGTTAGTATGATAATCATAACTTCAATAGATCAAAATACAACTAGATGTTCATAAGGTCACAATAATGCCATAACAGCTAGAGGTATATGAAAACAATCAAATCAAGAGTGTGTTGTTCCTCTGAATGTGTTGGATCTGAGATCCCTCTAGATCTATGATTGTTGCTTGGAATAGAGATCCCTTCTCCTTCAATCACACTCAAAATAGTGATACAGTTTAAACATATCGAAGTACATACCTCCAGCAGAAACGACAGGCAGCGGAAGACAGTGGCACCATCCGGCAGCAGCGGCAAGGAATGACAAACCCTAAAATTTCAAAGTGCTCCAACTTGCAATCTAAAGGTAACTGGAGATGCGCTAGGTTAAGGCGCACTAGAACAACCAAAGATTAGGCCCAACGTTTCACAGAAACTTTACTGCAACTGGTGTTGCAACTGGCACTACAACTGGTGTTGTAATTGGCACTACAAGTGGTGCTGCAACTGGTACGAAGGAAATGACATGAAGGAACTAGCAGTGCAAAACTAGGGTTTTTATGAGGAAACCCTAATATCTCAACTTCAAAAATTTGCAGATCTGATCTAAGGAAGAGATGCGCCCTACTTAGGCGACCTTCTTAGTGAGTTCAGTAAGTGCTCAACGAGCTTGGCAATGGGGGAAACTAAGGATCTTCCTTCTAGCGGTTAGACTGTTACGAAGGAAACCATCTCTGATACCATGTTGAAATTTTGGTATGTTCGTTTAACCATAGACAATGTCACATCATTGTCACCCAACCATAGGCATTCACATATGCCACTGGTGTTGCAACTGGTACTGCAACTGGTGCTGCAACTAGCACTACAACTAGTGTTGCAACTGGCACTGCAACTAGTACAAAGGAAATGGCATGAAGGAACTAGCACTAAAAAACCTAGGGTTTTTATGAGGAAACCCTAATATCTCAACTTCAAAAAATTGTAGATCTTATCTAAGGAAGAGATGTGCCCTACTTAGGCGACCTTCTTAGTGAGTTCAATAAGTGCTAAACGAGCTTGGCAATGGGGGAAACTGAGGATCTTCCTTCCAACGGTTAGACTGTTATGAAGGAAACCAACTCTAATACCATGTTGAAATTTTGGTATGCTCATTTAACCATAAACAATGTCACATCATTGTCACCCAACCATAGGCATTCACATATGCCACCCCCGAGCACACTAACCTTCGTTTAGAATAATTCTAGCAAGCCTACTCCAGAACCAACAGATAAACCCTAGTTGCTAATTGTAGCAACAACTTAAGACAAGTAGAGCACTCCTTCTCCAAGGGTAGCGCACAAGAGAGAGAGTCTCCATATTCACAGAACAAGTACCATACACAACTACAGTTGTAGTTGCACTACTCTCTCTCTCAAACCTACGCCATACTTAGCAAGAATATCATCAAGAATATCACCAAGAAAATCACCAAGAGAGAGACCAAGACCAAGAGATGACCATGCGCCCTTATTCCTCCTTGTAGTTGCAGTTGCAGCTACAACTACAACTCTCCACAATACTTGCGCACTAACTGGGTGTACAAATGAGCTAAAACGTCCTCTATATACATTAATCTGTCCAGTGACTTTTTTGGCTGGGTTGACCTGACTTTCTGGTAATTATATTTTTTGTTTATCTTTTTCTTGTGGAGCCGACTTGTATTTCTAGAATATAATATTCTAATATTATTTATTCTGCTAGGCCGACTTGTCTTCTAGGGTTTCACACATCTGTTTAATGGTTCACTTGCTTCTGGAATATTCTATTATAAGTCATAGGTTACATGTAATGGTTAAGACCTCCCGCAACTACCAAAACATCAACAGGAAAGAGCTTGATTTTTGTCATCATTTTTCTTTTGTGTTTTGGATATCAACCTAGACTCTTCTTGGGTAGATTCTGTCAACAGCTTGTCAAATTTGGGAAACTTACTCCTTGCGCAAATCTCTTGAACAAATGGGTCTCAAGAGGAGGGAAATCCATTGAGTGTAGTCGTCACAAGCTCTGCATCGTCTACCGAGTCTCCAATAGCTGCTAATTGGTCCTTAATCTGCGAGATTCTCATGAAATAGTTGGAGATTGTTTCTGACTTGTTCATTCTCACGTTTCTGAGTTGATACCTTAGAGTAAGCTTCTGGCTGCTATTCTTGCTTTCATAAAGTCTAGTTAGGGCATCAAATATTTCTTTCGGTGTCTTCAGTTCTGATACATTTGGTATCAGATGATCCTTAATCGAGTCTGTCAAGATCCTTTTGACCTTGACTTCATTCTTCCTAAACTTTGCTTTGGCTTCGCCTTCTTTTGGTTCTAGTGTAGAATTTTCCAGGTCCTATCAGCTGTCTTCTTGGTCAGTCTTTGACCAAGCTAAGACTCTAAGTTTTCTGATGTCTTTAATTTAATTTTCTGTTGTTTTATAACAGCCAACAGTCATATTTAGTTTTGCTGATTGTTATCGTTGTAGTCTCAATTTGGGTGCTCTTTGATCAGGGGATCAAATTTTGCTCAATTTTCAAAGTGCTCGGAATGCGACGAAAACAGTGCCATTGCGTCCGTCTCGTCTTCCTGATTCCGGCGGTATATTTACTTTTGCAAACGGAGTCCGTATGAAGGAGTTATAGCGATCTGTCCGCCAAGCCAAACAGGGAAAATTTTTGGATGATGACTGTACCTGTCCATACAGTCCGTACGGTCCGTACGGTGACGTGGCAGGACCGTACGACCG
>ML779941.1:1163431-1194915 GCA_009831015.1 Picea engelmannii
CATTTTGCCTGTAAAAAGTGATTTATCCATCCTGATGGCTTCTCCGGCCACTGAAAGTCACTTCTCATCATCTTATCCTGTAATACTCTTCCTTCCGATTCCGATGAGCTATTACACTAAGATGTTTCTCCAAGTAATATGCCCATTATGACCTTCTTAGTGAATTTAATTAAGATATGACCCATAATAACTCAAAATTATGGAAATCGTCGGAATGCAATGAAACCAAAGCCCAGTTGTGCAGAATGGATCTTGATGATGAACGATACAAGTCGGGCCCAAATAAACCCCTCAATATCTCCTGAACTCTCTGTCACCCCTATCTGGCTACTCGGGCAGGCATAACACTCTGAAATGTTGTAATGTTATAATGTCCCAAAATGGGGACATTACAGGATATTGGTGAGCACCTTTTTGTAGATGTTGGATTCTCGTATGCTCTCCGTCCCAAGTGACAAGATCAAACACACGTCCCCATGTGGAGCCAGATGTTGACCACCTATCCAACTAGGGGGTCAACTCCGTGTACCATGGAGTTATACATCATCAGATGCAAACAAGTCAGAGACTATTTGGTTCTACGAGGCCATTTTTGCCTCCACCACACATTTTGTAAACGAAATTTCCGCACCCCTCCGTGGGTTAATAATGTAATAGGTCTACATGGATCATAGTTAGGTCAGTTACCTTAGGATTTCTTCATTAGGAGAGTTCCTTTCACTGAGTGTTTTTTATCCTCGAGATACTAATATGGCCTAACCAGCCTTATTAATTTCCCTTGAGTTTTTCACTCCCACTATTAATAAATCCTCCAAAGTGGTGAAAGGTGTTCTAATGAAGTCACCCTTTGGTAGCTAGTGTTTAGGAATGATGTAAATGACCATGTAAGACAGCTCAAAAAGTTCCGCGGAATTTCGTCGAGTCTAGATAGGATTTTTTTAATTAATTTTAATTAATTAAAATTTTCTAAGCCTGGAGATTTAATTAATTTTTTTTTTTAAATTAATGTAAAAACTAGGTCCCTGGGCTTTTGATAGGGGTATTTGTACTCAAAAGAAATGTAATGAGACCCCCTACACCCTTGGACCAAGTTTCAACTCAGTTGGACAAGTTTTGCTAGGGTTTTGTCTACTTAGGAGTCTTAGTCAGATAAAAGCAGTTTTAATTGCTAACCCAAGACATGGGAAAAATGTCAATTTTGTAATTAATGAGCAATTGAGGTAAAGTAAAGGTGAATAATGACTGAGAGAGAATATCCTAACCTATCCCAACCTATTCCTAACCTTTACACCCCCCTTTATCCACTTCTCATTTAATTCTTCATTGGGAGTTGCGCCCCCCTTAGGGAATGTGTCCCCCTCCCACGTGTGAGTAAATATTTCCTTTTTAATTTAGTTATGGGCCCCTCCTCATGAGGTGCACCCCTCCACGTCCCACTTAGAAGTGTGCCAACACATTCCAACCACACCCCAACACACTTCTCCTCTAGATCTCATGCTTTCCTCTTTGGATATGCACCCCCACTCCCTGGCAATAAAGTAGAAACATCAAACAAAGCAGGGAAGCTCACCTTTAAAGCAAGTCGTTGGCTTTCTCCTTGGCCAATGCGCCTCCCTTATGTGGCCACTTCACCCTCCATCTCATCCCACTTACCATTCTCTTCAAACCCTAAAATCCTCACGCCTTCCTTAATTGGATGTTCTCTTGGCTTGGATCTTGACATTTGTCAAAGATCTAAGAGGGGTCTCTTTGGCCTCTCATGCTATAAATGAGATCCTTCCCTCATTCATTCCTCACCATTCTTCTGAGTATTTTTATGCTACCAATTTATTGCCATCTCTCTCTCTCTCATTATCACTTTGCTTCACCCATTTGTTCTTGAAGAGCTTGGAGCAACTTTGTTGCTACAACCTCTTCCATTGATAATAAAAGAATAGCTTTGGAGGAATCGTAGATTTCAAGACTTGTCTGGATGCTACATTTGTTTATGAGGTGATATTGCTCTTTGCTTTTAAATATTATTATGTTATTGGGTAGTTTGCTTGAGTAAAACATTGTTTGCTTAGCTAGGTTTAGCTAACTTATAGTAGCTGGCCTATATACCTTGTATTTATTGATAATGCTAACTTGGTTGTGTTATTAGTCAATACAATCCATTATCTACCTTGTCTCACATTTTATTTGAAGCTTGCAAGTCATTTCAAAGAGCATTGTTTGGATAGATCCGAGCAAGGATCTACTCTCATCACTCACTAAAACTCCACAAGCTTTTTTATTATCTTTATGTTCTTTTC
Organism: Picea engelmannii; assembly: GCA_009831015.1. Taxonomy (NCBI): domain Eukaryota; kingdom Viridiplantae; phylum Streptophyta; class Pinopsida; order Pinales; family Pinaceae; genus Picea; species Picea engelmannii. Next base: position 1,165,726 of record ML779941.1, read on the forward strand.
ATCTTCTGATTTTGGTATCTAACTCATTAGATGGGTCAATATAATCAATTATAATTTCTGGTTTTTGTTTGTGGGAAATTTATGCTGCAAAACAGAAATTTTCTTAATTTTGTTTGAGTGTGTTGCAACAAAATCAACAAGCAATAGCTTGTTGATTTTTGCAGGTTCTCACCAGGTTAAGGGTGCATGTTGTCCGATTTCATTCACAACACACCTCCAAGAACCTCCTTTCAAAGTGGTAACAACTTCTCTTCCAATCTAAGCATTGTAAGCAAGCCCAAAGGAGGGTACCCAAGTGGCTTGCACTCCCTGCATTTCAATTTTTGCTTTCCAAGTTTTAGTTAGTTTTCTTTTATGTTTCTTTCATAGATTAGCTAGTTTAGTTGTGTTATCTTACATGCATGTTAAAATCTAAAATTGTCTAGAGTAGATCTCACACAGCAAATGCTAGCTTAGAGCCCGTGGAGGCATAGTTAGAATCTTTTCTTTTTTGTCAGTTCATTGCATGCAAGTTATAATTTCTCAAATATTTATCTTACACACATGCATGCAAACATGGGTATCATAATGACTTAAAATAATCATCATTTTCAATTCCGCAAGTTATTTTCAAGTTCTTTACGTTTCACATGCAATAATTTCACATTTAAGAAGCTTCAATCTTCATAACTTGCAATTTCAATTTTTGGCCCATTTGACACTTTTGAGCAAGCTTTAAGCACTCAAACACTAAAATACTTAGCTCATAGGTTTAATAATTCATTAGACTTAATAGGGCACCTTTACCAACCATCTTTGCCATTTAAAACAGGCTCAGATGAAGCAATGGAAAGATGCTAGGCCGGGGATGGTCTCGTGGCGCACGACATCCTTTTCCGAGAGTACTCTTATCTTAGGACTGACCTGTGGAGCTAGGGTGGGCCTCATTGCCTTACTTCTTGAGCACCCAGCAGTTACTTGGTAATTGGGGGAGGAGAGTATTGGGTTGACACTTAGATAAGATTTAATCTCACTTAACCATCTTAATTAATCCTTGGTCTACAACTTATCGGAAATTTACTTTTACACTTGCAAGCATATTGATCTCATATCTACATTTACATGCAAGTCATTTTATGCATTGTGGATTAATTGTCTAAGTGGTTATATATGTCATCTGGAACACTTTTACTTTTCAAGCACTTTTATTAATATTGTTGTTCCTATTTTTTGTGGTGTGATCCCTCAAGAAGTTGCCCATCCACCTGGAGGCACTCTCTTGACTGGGTCTTGAGTGATTTTCGTCTATGTGCCATCAATAAGCAGTCCAACAGAGGAAGATCTATTGTGAGCATGCTTGGCTTGACGTGTTGATGATTGTATCACATTGATTATCTTTATTTCCTGCACATGCAAGCAAATTGTTAGTATTTGTACACCTTGTATCTATTGCATTTGTTTTAGTTTAGCCTTGTTGTAATCTTAGATATTCATTACTGTAGTTTTGTATCTAGCTTATACTTTAATCTTTTCGTAAACTTTATAATCTTGTAAATCTTTTGTAATTAATCTCCCCTTAAGCTAGTTGACCCCTTACTCAATCTTAGGCACTAGTATTAGTTGTCCTAGGAAAAGGTTTTCACTATCATCCTATATCGTTCCATCTTGCATTGTTGCTTAACATCATAGGCTAGATTTCCCTAATCCATTTAACTAATTAAAACCAACTCCAAGAACTTAAACGTTAATCTCATCTAGTAACTAGGGTCTACCCCCTTTGGCCTCCCTAGGAGTTAGCCTAGACGGAAGAGGTTCAAGTCAAAGTGATGGCATGGACTTTGAACCTAGGCATTGTGCCTCCGAGGACACACTAAGTGAGCAGGACTTAGCTCACGTTTGCAAGTGTGTATAAGGACGACAACAGGGAGCATTGCTACAACACCACCTTCCACATGTCCATTGACATGAAACCCTTCCAAGCATTGTACGGTTATGATGCTCCCACTTTGATAGACATGGTTTTCGGGGAGAGCAGAGCTCCCAAAGCTAAGGATTGGATCACCGAGCGTCAGGAGATTCTCAAGTTACTGAAAGATGTTAATGTTTAAGCCATTATTTATAGTTCTTTGCATTTCAATAGATAACAACAACATAAGACAAGATCACTGAGAAATACACAATCGCAAGAGACACAGCATTTATCCTGGGAAACCCTCTAGGGAAAGAAAACCTAGCAAAACTTCCTTATTATAGATAGCCAATACAATGCCAAAAGATAACTTAAGCAAATACAGAAGATCCTCTCCCAAATATGCGCCACTCTCTCTCTCTCTTCTCCAACTGCAGTTCCAAAACTTGTCCCTCAATGAGCAAGTGAGGTGTGTCTAAGTGAGGCGCTAGCCTTCTTATTTATACTAAACTGGCACGTGTGAAGTGTCTCTTCACTGGCAGGGCTAACTTCTTAGTCTGGGTGGTTATAACCACCTTTATTATATTCCGGAGCACAATACTAGTCTCATCACATCTTCTTGCTTTACGTCACAGCAATGAGGCTGGAAGCAAGAGATGTCTCATCACAGCAACTACTCCCCCTTTCGAGGAAGGTCCTTTCAGACTATTCCAAGCTTATCTCGAAAGTGCTCAAACTTTACATGAGATAGAGGCTTGGTCAACACATCAACAACCTGTTCATCTGTGCTAACGTACTGGAGCTTTAAGGCTCCTCTTTGCACCATCTCACGGATGTCATGATAACGAATCTCTATGTGCTTTGATCTATCATGGAATACAGGATTCTCTGTCATCTTTATGCAGCTCTGGTTGTCACATAGGATCGTGGTTGCTTCCATCTCTAGGTCAAATAGGTCAGTCAACAACTTTTGAAGCCATATAGCTTCGCAGCTAACAGAACATGCAACAATGTATTATGCTTCCATTGTGGTGAGAGCAATTCTGGATTGCTTCCTACTCTGCCACGAGATCATGGTTGATCCCAAACTAAAAAAACATCCTGAACTGCTTTTTCTATCAGAAACACTTCCTGCCCAATCTGAATCAGTGTACCCACTCAATGTGAAATCATGATCTCCATCATAATTGAGATCACAACCTAATGTACCCTTAAGGTACCTCATCACATGTTTTGCAGCCATAAGGTGAACATGTCTGGGTTCTACCAGAAACTGACTCAAGGTGTTCACGACAAAACAAATGTCTGGTCTGGTGTTCGTCATGTACATCAGTGATCCAATAATCTGTCTGTAAAGTGTGGCATCAAACAATTCTGACGAAGTATCTACCAGCAACTTCAGCTTTGTTTCCATGGGTGTATTCATGGGCTTGCACTCTAACATTTTGAATCTCTTCAAGATTTCGACTGCATACTTCCCTTGGTTAAGGAAGATCCTCTCTAGACTCTGCCATACCTCAAGACCTAATAAATAATGCATTAGGCCAATGTCTTTCATCTCAAATTTTGAGGCGAGTCTCTTCTTACATTTGGTGATGAGCTTTTCTTCTCCAGTCAAGAATAAGTCATCCACATATAGCAATAGTATCACTGGTTCATCGTTCATAACCTTGAAGTAGAGGTTAGAATCTGCTTTACTCTTGGTAAAGCCCAAGCTCGTCAGAAAGTTGTCTATCCGAACATACCAAGCTCTGGGAGTTTGCTTCAATCCGTACAAGGCTTTCTTCAACTTGCAGACATGAGACTTCCTGTCTTCAACTTCAAATCCTTGAGGTTGCTCTATATACACTTCCTCTTCGATAACACCATTTAGGAAAGCTGTCTTTATGTCCATCTGGTGTAACTTCCACTTCATCTTAGCTGCAAGGGCTATGATGGTTCTGATCGAAGTGTATCTGCCTACAGGAGCAAATGTCTCTTCATAGTCAATGCCTTCTTTTTGAGAAAAGCCACGAGCTACAAATCTTGCTTTATACTTCTCAATACTTCCATCAGCAACATGTTTTATTTTGAAGAGTCATCTGGACGATACCATATCCTTGCTATTCGATGTTGAGAGACACACCCTAGTCACCGGGAAGATCATCCAAATCTTCCATCGTACTTCAGTAGCAGTTGTCTAGTTGCAGCAGTGAGGGCGCACTTGTCCAGAGAGAGGGTGCAGCTTCTGAGGATCAGTGAGTAGACTTGTCCCAGCCAGGGAGAATCCAGGGATTCCCCTCCAACCCAATAGAGAGGAGGGAAGGATGCTTCCATTGTCTGATTTCTCGTCAGATTCCGACGGAGAAATCATCTTGGGCACATTTCTCAGCCATTGAGGGTCCGACAGTTGGGGAGGACACATTTGGGATTCCCGAGTGATCATTAGATCAGATCCAAGGAAATCCTTTCGACCCATTTCATAGGATCCTAGGGCGCTCAGTTTGAGACCCTTATCAGTCGATTCCAGCGGGGGAATCACTAGGGCACATTTTCCAATAGCAGAGGAGGCGCATTTCCCCAGGGGGATCCATCCGGGGTCTAGACATATCAGCAGAGGACCGATTGTCAGTCTGTTAGTCACCAGACTGAGTGAGAGAGCAGGGCGCACTGTTTGGGACAGTTTCCACGAAGATCCGAGGCGTTTAGCCACCAGGGCGAACTTTCCAGTCTTGCAGCAGTTACCATATGAGTTGTCGTAGCTTGCAGCAGATCTTACAGCTCATCCATTGTGTTGGAACACTTATATTTTTCGAATACTCTAGTCATCAAAGGTTGGAGCCGACTATTTTCTAAGTAATGAAGCGATACACTTAAGCCTAAAAAGTCGGATTTCGGGATTTCGTGTATATCACGATTATACCTACCAAAGCCCGAGTATCCTGACACGCGAAATGGCGATAGTTGGTTTAGTTTTAATCACCATTATTGAACCACTAAACAGGGATTATCACCTTTTCTTACCTCGTTCTCTCGTGTTTCGGGAGTTACACGTTGAACACCCTTCGAACCTCCGACATGCAAAGCTGGGAAGTTGTTTTAAGTCAATCTGGTTAATAACAAGAATAATGACATTTAAGCCATAGTTAATCTTTATCGTGATTTCGCGACTCGGTGGTTGTTACCTCAAGAACAACACATTTGTAACTCCGATCCCCGAAGTCGCGATATTCATTATTTAATCGTGGTTAATTAAAAGCTTAAGTCAAACCACAGTTAATCAACCAAATCGCACTATCGCGATTTCGGGGTTCGTGGTTCAAAGACTAGGAGTAAAATCATTCGATACTGCGAACGCCGAAAAGGGGATTAAGGACCAAACGCACTTAATTAAAAGGTTGAACTGGATTAATTAACACCTAAAACGACCTTCAACCCGTACAGCCTACGGACCAGGAATTAAACGTTGTCGTGATCCTCCCGAATCGCAAATTATCAAACATTTATGGCATTTATTAGAAATTTAGTGAGGTGATTGATAGTAAGATCTCGTTTTATTTCTAAATCTTTCTATTAAATGATTTAAACGTTCTGTCAGCAAGGACTTGCACAGACCTAAGTGCTCAAAGCGAAAAGGTTTCAGTCATTATCTTAGGTTTCTTTCTAATTTGCGCAGAGCCAGTTCACCAAGATAACCTCTGTCTGTGTTTTCATTTTTTGTGACAGGGGATCTCATTACAAGGTTTTATATCATGGCTCCGCGAAAAGCGTCCAAGGTAGTTGTCGAGAGTCCAGGTCAAGGTTCAGATATTATTTCTGATACCTCGCCTAGAAGTATCAATACTGTCAAGACATGGACGTATGTCTCCAAAATTCTGCAATCCAAGCTGATAAATTGTCAAGATGATTTCAGCGATAACGAGAAAGACAACTTGTCCACCAAATACAAAATCGTCACTCAATCAAAGATGCACAAGATAGCAGCAAGGCCACGGCTTTTTCCCTATTATGATATGATCAGACGGGCGTTGGACCATGTAGACATCCCGACTAGGACAATATTCAACGAGCAAAAGGTGGCAATTGGGACATTCAGACCAGAGCATTTACAGGCAATGTATAAATTGTCCCCCACACCAAACCTTACTCACAATGTTGAATTCTTGGAGGGTTTCAAAAAGAAGGAATGCGAGCAGTTTGGGAAAAGCTTATCCGATCTGATCAAAGACTGGGTTTTGCACCCCGCGAAATTCAGACCCGATACTAATGGAATTTATTCAATCTCATCGTTGGTAACACAATTCATGTATATAGCGATGATGGTTTGCAGACTATATGGGAAGGAGGACACCTCTCACTTCTTTCTCCCATGGGTACCGCTTATTCACACAGTAGCAGAGGAATTCTCCTTCAACTGGGCCAAATTGTTGTCAGACAGTCTGGCCAGTCGAATTATAGAATATCGGGCACAGAAGACGAGTGGGAAAGCATCTTCATTCTTTATGTCTGCTTACATCATGGACACTATTTGCTTCATGACACCTTTCCCATTAATGAGCTGGAGCTGGACTCCAACTAATGCAGATCATATTCATGTCTACCACTCGAAACTCTGGGAAGATAAAGCCAAAGAATTTGTCTACGAGATTTTCAACTGGGTAATGGTACCAATGCATTTCTCCATCTTCGACCATCCGCCTCCCACGATTTCAGATAACATCACGGCCAACCTGAGCAACGTGGCAGATTGGTATATAAAAGCAGAGTTTTTGTATATTAGGGTTTTTGGCACCTCTGTCCCCCCATATGCTCTGCGCTATTCTTACCAGACAAGCTAGTATGTCGCGAGATCGCCAGGCAAACTGTGCTCGATGGGATAAGCAAGGAGCTCAAAGGAGTATCGAAGAAGGTATGGCCACCCTTCCCCATTCACATTGGTACATATTCTTTATTAGATCTCGGCCATGCCAAAGCGGAGGCTACGGCCTTGGAGGAAATGAAATTGGTAGACATTGAGTTTAAGAAACACGACCCTAATAAGGTTGTGAGTAATCACATGGCGAGCTATGGGTTGAAGAGATACGAACACGAAGACTCACCTCATGATGAAATCTTCCGAGGTGCGAGGTCCTACTCTGAAATCTTAAGCCGGGTTCAAGCTCTGCTGCCCGGCGATATGGTCGATTTTTATAAATTCCAAGAACACAGGAGAAGTTGCCTCCCCAAAGTTTTACAGGGCAGAAACTCACAACCTTCAAGTACATAGCAAGCAGAAGATAAAAGTTCAACGGGCGCGAACCCTAGCAAACAAGAGACTCAGGACAAGACAGAGAAAATTGAAATCTCGAATCAGGAAGAAGAGATCCCCAACCAAGAAGAAGGAAACCCAGAGATAGTTACCAAGGAAATCGGCAGCCCCATTGCATCCGTCACTCCCTTACAATTCACAAAGGGGAACCCCGATACAGAGTGGATATTTAAAGAGGACCTGACACCTATCTCTGTAGAAGAATTGCCTCCTAGTGAATTCTTCTTCAGTAAGAAAAGGAAGGTCGTGGTGAAGCAAGAAACATACCAAAGAGCGGGCGCAGTAGCTAAAAAATACAAAATCCTAACAGATGGAGAAGCCTTGGAAAAGGAAGAATTTGTCGATGAGGTAGAAGGAACATTGGGGGCTTGTGCAACAGCCAACCAATATTCAGTTGGAGCTTTGAAGGCACGGTTGAAACAAAAGAACCTCTTGATCAGCAAATTGGAGGCTCAGGTAGCAACGGCAGAGGCGAATGCCAGGGATGAGGCAAATAAAGGTTTCGAGCAAGCCAGAGTAACTGATCAACAGGAAATCAAGAGACTTAAATCCGATCTTGAGAAGATGCATCAGTCGACACAAATAAGCCAAACACAGGTAAGTCGACAGGAGGAGCAAATAAAACTGTTGCAATCTAAATTAATTTCTGTTGAAACCAGGTCATAGACATAACGGTATTCCAATCCCAAGCCACGGAAATACGAAAGAAGGTAGAAGTAGCTCAACAGGATATACTTGCCAAAGTAGAAACCATACAGAATCATTTTCATACGATAGAACAAGCGTTAAAGGATATCTCCTTGAGAGAAAGAGATGTTGGGGCAGCTCGGGTTGCTTTCCAAGAGGCTATTATAGCAACAGCGAAAGAAGAGGTGGCCATCAGTTCCAGGTTGTCTATCCCAGAGCAAACCAGAGGTAACATCTTACTGAAGGCGTGGGAACATAATATATCCGAGGGCAGAAAAAGAGCTAAAGAGATGAGAGATCCTTGTGAAGAAACATTCGGCTTGAAAAAAAAAAATTTGTTAAATCTCGATAAGGAAGGTAGTGTTGGAATACTGGGCAAAATTGACATAGCCAAACATCTGCTGGATATCAAGGAAAATGTGGAAAAAGGGCAAATTGAATTATCCCAGGTAAGTGAGGTCGCTATTGCCCAAGTGGATAAATGGTTGATAAGACCAAGCTTGCAATTGTGGTCTATCATCACGGAAGACCGACAAGTAGGAAAAAGATTGCCACAGTTGGCAAAGAATTGCTACACTTTCGAAGCAAACGGCCAAGCCGAACCTTCCAAGCTGATAGCCCAGTTGGTGGAAAGGTGTGTTATTTGTATCAAGCAGGGGAAAGGGCAGACTTCTAGAGGCAAGTAGTAACAGATGCCTATCCCATCCTATTTTTGGAGCTAGAGAACAAGAAAAGAAAACACCCCGCCCACGTGGAGGAAGACGAGAGACAAGGAAGTGAAACGCTTCATTTTCCATTTGTAACCAAAATTTTTAGAACGATTAGAATTGAAAGCATTTTAATTTTGTATAAGTATAATTTTGGAAGATAGAACAAAAGGGGGCTTTTTTCCTTTTGGCCAATTGTACCAGAGAATATTTCTTTCGCCAGAATTGATACAAGGCAGATCGAAGACTCTTTTTTCGGTCAAGACTGGGTTATGTGTTTCTTCTGTTATTTCGCATTTTGCATCATTTCTCATATGTGTCTTTAATGAATGCTTAGATGTAATTTAGTACAACTTCTACTGTGGTGATCATTTATTTCAGTCATCTAATCGTTTACAACTTTTCCTCTGTATCGGCTATCATTAGGTACAAGACCTGTGAATTGTTTAGATTTCTATATCATATGCTTCATTAAAGTTTTTCCTACTTATTTTCTTCTTCTGTCACAAGGTGAGATTCTTCCCTGATTGATGCCTCACATTGTTCAACAACTCTATGTTTTCTCTCGCTTCACGCATGGTTTTAAAATTTAACTCAGTTACGGAAAACGGCCTTTGATTTCGTTATACTATTAATTCAATTTTGGGATTCTTTCTCGTATAATCTAAAGGTGAAACAGCAACCAACACTTTATAAAAAACTATGTTCCTTTATGACTGTCCCTATGGCAAGACAGCCCAACATAGAACCCGGTCTCTCAGATCAAACCAGCCTCGCTTTAAACCTTTTCGATACCATTCTGAAAACTACTACTACCCGGGCCGAACTCGAACGTTCATGGGCAGACATTGAACGGGACATAAACATTCAGGAACAATTGGAAGCTAGACCCAAACAACTCAGAAATCAGCCTTAGCTTCTTTTCCCAGTTGTTTTCTTCCTTTACATCTTTCACCCTCTTTTTGGATGCCTAGACTCAGTACTTTATAGCCTTAAGTACAAACTCTGGAACAACATCTTTTTGGCATCATTTCCAGGGACGGAGATACAAAATCATTTTCCCTGGAGAACGACATTTGCAAGTTTCTACTCTTTGATAGTGAACAAAGAGTGAACACCTTCTAAAGGCTAAGTTTTTATTATTCACTTGGCGACTCCACGTTAAGTAAGCTGGCATCTGGTCGAAGGAGCACCAGACAAAATCCAGATGGTAAACAGACCACGCCTGTTCCCGATCCCGAAAAAATACTAAAATCAAGAGGTTCCCTTAAGCCAACTACTGCGGTCTACCAGCTTAGACACACACAACCTAAGGCCAAGATCCCACTCGAACTAGTGACTTCGCAAGAAGCTCTCATCAAAACCCTCTCCGAAGAAATGAAGACAGTCGAGGCCGAAACCCTAAACCCAAATTTAGCTTTCCCGAAAATTAAATCTGAAACTCATACGACTACCCCTTGCATAAATGAAGGTGAAAATCCCTCAGTAAAGCTCGCATCGATTGATACCCCCATAACTCTTCAGTTAGATTTCCCAACCTCACTAAGTCTCGAAGAGTATACCATATACTCGGATTCCACACCTGCGGGTTCCCCCGTTTACATCTCTTGCAAGTCAGAGGAACCAAGCCCTCGTATCCCGTTTCCACCTTTTTCATCTTTCTCGTCTCCCAAAGAAGCTAAAGATTCGCTATACATCTTCAAAAACCCTCTGTACAACGTACTGGTTTCCTCTCCTAGAGTATCTATGGCTGCGGAAGGAGGAGGAGTGGGGGGCCAAGGGCCACCCCCACCACCCAGGATTTTCGCTAAAGTAGCTGCCAGATACGCTCCTCTGGTCCTCCCAATACCCCTGCATGACCTGCTTGAAAACTACATGAAAAACCTACCTAAGTTTACAGGGGAAGGAGACCTAACCGCAGTCGAACATATAAAAAATTTTGACCAATTCGCAAACATCCTAGTTCTCGAACATGAAGATGTGTATTCACGGTTATTTGTCCAAACTTTCGAAGGATAGGTGAGAACCTGGTTTCGAAGTCTACCCGCAGGTTCGATATTATCCTATGATGCTCTAGAAGATTCTTTTCTTAGACAATGGGGCAAAAGGAAGGACCATTTATACTATCTGACTGAGTTTGGATCTTTGAAGAAAAAAAGTTCAGAAACCGTTATGGAATTCATTCAAAGATTTAACAAATTATATAATAAGATCCCAGTCAAAATTAAACCGTCCCAACCTGCAGCCAAGGTAACCTTTGCAGGAGCCTTCGAACCCGATTTCGCACTTTTATTAAGAGAAAGGAGAGGGGCCAACCTAACACGAATGCAAGATGATGCCGTGGAGATTGAGTCAAACATGATGGATTATGGTAACCTAAAAACAAAAATAGAAACGGGAAACAGAGAGACCAAATGTTTTAAAGAACAAGCGGGACCTTCAGGATCAGGGAGGTCCTCAGATGATAAAATAGATGATATGGCTAGGATAATAAAAGAGCTATCAAATAAAATTTCGAGGATGGAGCTAGATCAATTCGTTAAGAGAGATTTCAGAAGAAACCCCAATCCTCAAATTCAACAAAGACAGATTAAAAATGAAGACCAAAAAATTCAAACTCCTTTAAAAAACGAAAATTTTATAGGAGGAAATGACTTGCAAGAGTTTGAGGATCTAGGAGAAGACGTTAACAATTTGGGCGACAATTGTGTACAACCTCATCTAACCAAGGAAGATTATGAGAGGTCTTTGAACACAGAACAACCGTCAAATAAAGATAACAACATAAATAATGCAGGTGATTCTACCTATCAAGGGATGGTTGATACTATAATGGTCGAGCTCCAACACAAGTACAATCTGAGGCCTAAAAATAAATCTGTGTCAACTACTCAACCAAAGAAAATCTTGCCAAGAGGCGAAACATATGAGCCCGTTCCGAAAGACACCGAGATACAGAATACCAAAATAAAGGAGGCTAAGGTCCAAGCTGGGAAAATTAAGGTAGCCAGAATGCAGACATTGGAAACAAAACTAACTAAAAATAAAGCAATGCAAACAAATAAGTTAGAAAAGAAGGAAACCAAAGCTTCAACTAAAGAAACAGATAAACTTGTGGGAGGTTTCAGCATGGAAAATGAGATAAACAAGATAAAGATACCAATACCCCTGGTAGAATTGGAAAAGAATACTGTGTACCAAAAGCAAATAACCAAAATGATAAATTTTTCAGATTTAGAAAGACAATCTGACGTGATAAATTTGGAAGATGATAAGCCTAATATAACTTTCGGCCCGCATTTCGAAGGCACCAGGGATACTGCCGCGCCTTTCTATATCACACTAAACGTGCAAAATCGTCTGCTGCATAATTGCATGCTAGACTCTGGAGCCTCACATAATGTGATGCCCAAGTCTATTATGGACAGACTAGGCCTCGAAATCACTAGCCATACGGAGACCTGTATTCTTTCGATTCAAGGAGAGTTAAGTGTATGGGCATGATCAAAGATCTAGTGGTAACTCTTGCACAGGTTCCGGTAAAAAACGTTCTAATGGATGTAGTTATCGCCGATATACCTCCGAAGTATGGTTTGCTCTTATCTAGGTCTTGGGGAGCCAAGCTTGGGGGATCTCCTCAATTAGACATGACCTACGCCACAATTCCTATTTTTGGTGGACAGTTCACTCGGTTATACAAAGAGACACGGTTAGCATATACAGTAAGTGATCCCTAATAATTATCCTGTTTATGTCGCCGATCAAGACCTGGGAAATTGTATTTTATCTTTTGATGATGGTGCAAATAATTGTATAGAAGAAAATTTTATAGAGGAAAATAAATCAAAAAAGGTAGATGAAAATGTGTATAACACTGGGATTTGGAAAATGTTTTTTGATGGCGCTTCGTCATGTGAAGGAGCAGGTGCAAGAGTACTTTTTGTAGCACCTGAAAATGAATTTGTTATCCCCTTTTCTTACAGACTACAATGGGACATAGACTACACAAATAATGTATGTGAGTATGAAGCCCTAGTCTTGGGACTAGAAGCTGCCAGGAAGATGAACATAAAGAAATTGGAAGTCTATGGAGATGCGGAGTTGATTGTGAAGCAGATAAATCGGCAGTACTAGGCCAAACACCCGAGATTAAGATCTTACAAAAATTGCGCCTGGGATCTAATAGAAAAAAATTCTCATCGGTAAATGTTCATTACATTCCACGTGCAGAAAACCTAAAAGTCGATTCATTAGCCAAAGCAGCCTCAACTTTCGCACCTCCTACAGCTTTCAAACTAAAGTATCATATAGAGGTGAGGCACAAACCCTCCATACCGAATAATATACAACACTGGTAGGTCTTCGAAGATGACGAACAGATCAGAAAATTCCTTGAAATGGTGGACGATTTTGCTGAAACTCACATTGACCAAGAAAACCAAAACGACCATACTTGGATTATGCAAGAAGGGGAGGATCCTCAAGAGTTCCAAGAAAAGATCGTGAATCATCACATGTTGGGCGACGATTGTGTACAACCTCATCTAACCAAGGAAGATTATGAGAGGTCTTTGAACACAGAACAACCGTCAAATAAAGATAACAACATAAATAATGCAGGGGATTCTACCTATCAAGGGATGGCTGATACTATAATGGCCGAGCTCCAACACAAGTACAATCTGAGGCCTAAAAATAAATCTGTGTCAACTACTCAACCAAAGAAAATCCTGCCAAGAGGCGAAACATATGAGCCCGTTCCGAAAGACACCAAGATACAGAATACCAAAATAAAGGAGGCTGAGGTCGAAGCTGGGAAAATTAAGGTAGTCAGAACACAGACATTGGAAACAAAACTAATTGAAATTAAAGCAATGCAAACAAATAAGTTAGAAAAGAAGGAAATCGAAGCTTCAACTAAAGAAACAGATAAACCCGTGGGAGGTTTCATCTTGGAAAATGAGATAAACAAGATAAAGATACCAATACAGGCTAAGATCCTTTTGTCACTGATCTAGCCGAGAGATTTATTTTATTCAACCGCATACGGCAATGTAAACCGCAAAAATATCACAATATATGGTTTGCAGTCTTTTGTCTCATTTACTATTTGTATGCTCATTTATATGTTGTAAGAATTAATTATCTACAGACACATGCGAAAAACACCAAGCATGTAGAAACCCTCAGTTTAAACGCATCCAGAATCCCCCAGTGTATTAGGTCAGACAGCATACATATCAGATTAGCAGCATTTCCTAGACTAGCCGTATTTGGGATATTACAAGCAAGGTCACTGCAACTGCAGCGGCAAGTTACTACAGCATATACGATCTTCCTTTCAGTGGTTAGACTGTTTTGAAGGTCACCAGCTCGAAACCATGTTAGATCGTATTCACCTTACAAAGCAATTAGGTTTACCAGTATATTTAGATCTTCTTTTAGATTAGCATTTGTATCATGTACTGAAAATAAGAGCAGTAGTAACAAGCACAAGAAGACACAAGAGTTTATCTTGGGAAAACCCCAAATGGGGGAAAAACCCAGCCAACCTTTCTTAGAGAGATTTCGTCCAAACAAGTCCAACCATGAACCAATAGATAAACCCTAGCACAATGGCTAGCTAAAGATACAACCAGAAATACCACCTCAATTGTAGTAGCAACCCCATACAAGAGAAGCACACCTCTACTAAGGGTAGCACACAAGAGGGAGTTACCATAAAGATTGAACAATAAGAATCTTCTGCTACTGCAGTTGCTGTGTCACCTTCCTCGAACTTGTCCCTCACTTTTCTGTGGATAAGAGAGCGTGTCTGTGTCTCAAATGAGCCAAGGCGCCTTGTATTTATAATCTTCCTATCCTCCTTACTGGGCCGAATTCTCTGGGATGGCATCACTTCATTTATTATTTATCCTTCTGGGTTGAATTCTCTTCTAGGGTATTTCCACATTTGTTCAATGGTTCTCTTGCTTCCGGAATCTTCTTCTCGTTTAAGAAAGGTCGTCTAGGAAGGAAAGTACCTCCCGCGGCTACCAAACATCAACATATGCTTCACGCTCAAAATATGAAGACTTCTTTATGGGGAGAAGTTGTTGTCTATGCAAAATTTATCATCAACTACTTACTTACTCATGTTGTCTCTGGTATGACTCCTTATGAGCACTTGCATGGGAAAAAATCTATTTCTTATTTCTAAATTTTTGGATCATGTGCATGGGTCCACCTGCCTCATGGAAGGCACGCTATATCACATATCAAGTATACTCCTCGCTAGACTATGGTTGGCTACAGTGATTCTTTCCAAGGGGGTATCGTCTTTATTACCTCGTCACTCACAACATGACTAAGCATCATGAACCTTTCTTCAATGAGCCTATTCATCATGATCCACTATGATCTATTCCATCACTTCTTTCCAGTTATGATTCTAGTCATGATTATCAGCATTTCTCCATAGAACATGCCTATTCTGCAGAGGTACTTGTTGATGACTCTTAGTTTGTTGTAGTGGACCTTCACACATCTTCATCTAGTCTTGGTGCACCCATGGGTACTTTTCCGAGCTCTTCTTCTCGGAAATTTTTCGATACTTATTGGCCTACTTGTTCATTCGACTCCTCTCCTATTCCAGAGGTCTCTTCCAGCCTTTCGTCTTATGACAAGTATATGAAGCCTAGTGATGAGCCTTCTTCCAATGAGCGGTCTAGTGATGAGCTTTCTTCAAATGAGCAATCTAGTGATGAGCCCTCTCCATATGTGCAACATACTGATGGGCCCTCTGATGATGGTGATCCTTCTTGTTCTAGTGATATCCAGTTCAAGGTTGACAGATTCTACTCAAAGTTGCCAATGTTGGATGATGATGATGACAACAATGATCCTACTACTTCATTGTTACCATCTTTTGCCAAATGAGTTATTGCCACTCTTACCAATGTTGCCGACTTTCTTGCTTGACCTTCTCAAATATCCAAGTCACCCCCATCACGAGCCCTTATTTCAGCTAGCCCTCTTGTACCTGACAAATATGAGTTTGCATCACCAAAGAGTATTTTTAGCGCACGATTAATCCCAAGATCATGAAGGCCTTCTTCCTAAGCCATATGACTTCTGATGATCCCAATTTAGCATTATGGGGGGGGGTGGTGTGGTGTAGTGTTATCAGAATCGTAACAAAACCAGCCGGTCCGACCAAATGCAGGGCCTTATCAATCAAGTTTGGGGTTTCATACCAAAAAAGGCCGGTTTTGAACGGTTCTGTACAATGCGACTAGGGACCACAAAAACTCAAATTAAAAAGAAAAGCAATAAATTACTTAAAGTGCAAGCACAATACTTAACCCTAGGACCCTACTAAATCTATTTATATGGTTCTCCCCCTCCATTTCACTCACACAATTCATTTGAGCTCTTTGTAAATTTTGAGTTGAGTTTCTTGGGCTGTTTGGGAGAGTTGTTTGCAAGGCTGTTTTGAAGAATTTAAAGGAAGGCAACTGGTGACAAGATCCTAGTTCATGTTAAATTTTTCAGATAATGGCATACAGATTAGCACTCGGAAAATTGAAACCCTAAACAACTATGAATTGGACCTAAAACTACTCCCAAAACAGTAAGCTTTGAACAGAAATTTTGCCTACACAAAAACTCTGATAATATGAACATGTAGTACACCAGTAGCTTGTAGTTGTAGCATGTTTTATGGACTCTAGAGGCCATTTCAAGACTCACTAATTATGTATTTTTGTTGCTGATATGTACTGCACTCGGTGCCATTTTGATATATACAACCTTACATGGTATATAGATGAGCAAGCTTTGCATATTTTGTCTCTAATGGTTTGGAATCATGGTTTGAAAGCTTTAAAATAATTGTTTACGTTAAAATTTAATTATTTAATGTATTTTTGAGTGAACCAAGTCATTGAAACCAGATCGGTCCGAGTCGATTCTGAGTTGATAGGTGACAGAGTTGATGTCCGAGTCTGAGTTTAAAAACTATGTGATGACCAGCCTATTCTTGGTTAATGAATGCAGTTATATTGCGTTTTAAAGTGAGTTTGAGTGTCATAAGATTTTGGGATAATGATTGTGGGATTCAAACTCTGGTGGTTCTCTTAAGTTTGGCTTTACAACTCATGATTGTAGCTTTGTAAGCCATTCCCAGATTTAGAGCTAACTTACCAACAGCATTCATCTTTGGATGAAACTTCCATTTATAGTCCCTGAAATTATCCCTGGAAACAAAAGGGATTTTTAGGGAATATGTCCTGTTGAATTTCCTATTTCCTACAACACTGAGAGAACAAGCTCAGTTGTTCCTACATTTCTAGTACAACTGCTTTTCGGCATTATCACTGGTCAGCCTCCATTATTCTTATGCATCTGTACACAAGTGCTATATTGACTGTTTGAGTTTCAGTGAAAAACCATTCTTACAAATTTACCAGCATTCTACAAACATTCAGAACATAATGAATGTTTAGAAGTGCAAAGTAGCTGACCTGAATTTCATGGATCAATCATGAACCACATTGACCCTTCTAGTTGCCTTATAAAAAGTAGGAATAAAAGGAAGTACAGTAACACAAATCTACAGCCAGCAACGCCCTCATTTTTGTTAGATGCAATGCCAAGAGAAGGAATTTTAGCTTGCAAAATAGTTTTCCTCTAACAGATGTATCATTTCTATCAAACTGCTATCATTTTCATACTGATTCATAAAATACAACAATTAAGCCCTTAAACTGCATTTTAAACTCAAATAAAGGGCAATTAATCGAACTGGGTCTTACTCATGAACTCTTTTTTGCAATGCATCTTCTCCACGTAACTTTTCATGCCATGATATCCTCTCTAGGGCATTTGCACGCAAAGATACTTGGTCTGATGGCATGACATCAGATCCTCCGTGTGACTGAAAAGTAAAGTCAAAATTAAGACTTGGTCTGATGCCATAACATCCAACATCAATATCGCTGAAGGAAAGCTAACAAGGCAGCTGTTCTCATTGCAATACTATTTTAAAAGAAAGCATGCTCAAGACCAGCTTCAAGCTCAAATTTAAAGCCATGTGAAAACTAAGATGCACATGGAATGCAAGCTTCTTAACTGCTAACATTTATTCATTCAAATCACAACCATATTTTCAAGAATCAGAACCCACACATAATAACAGTCATGCATAAAAACAATGGAATTCCTTGATGTGCCAGAAACTACAATACCAGTTGCAATGTGGAATAGCTACAATCTTGCAAGCCTAATGCTGAAAACTTTGACTTCTCATGTTTAGTTCCCTTCAAAGATGCCACATTCTCCACTGACTTCCTTATGTGCAATGCATCTGATGTGCTTTCTTTTGGAGAGACTTTAATAGGGCTTTTATGTTGAAGGGATTTGTCATGTAACTGCTCAGTCAGACAAGAAAGGACATAGGGCAGCTTTAACCAGAAAAGAGCTTCTGAGAAGTCCCCAAACTGTGCAGCAGCAAAAGCAAATCTTGCTGTACAGCCTTTATGCAGCAAAGCTGCATATGTCTTTGCCCTGTCATTATCCAATAGTCGACCTAGTAAAAAACATATATTACAACATAGTTAATGCAATGCAGTTATATAATAAAAATGCAGTATTTGTAACATCAAGTATTTATATTATCAGCATTTTATTGACAACAAAAAAACCGAAGTTGTCTATGGAATTATAACTAACTTACCTGCCTTTCGATAAGGTTCTAATATTTTCAGTAGCAACTCTGGAACAACTGTATCACCAATCAAGGGGAAGGATGTATCCAGCATGTAATGTCGAAAATCTCTTTTCTCTATGGTTGAAGGCATTCCGGGTGTATGTACAAGATGCTCAGTATCTCTCAATAATTTGTCAACGTCAAACCAGGAAGGTTGGACTCCCCATTGCAATAGCATACGCAGAGCCTGCAAGAGAAACAAGAACATCATGCCTGCCAAAGTTCTTTTAGCTCATAAGTGATGTTCTTTATCTACCATGGACATCGCATGCCATTGTAATATTTTATTTTGTAAGCATGGCAATTAAAGCTATAACTATCAAGAAAATTCAAGGAAGAAAGGCAATAATTAGGAAACAAGTATTCATGGACATAAAACTCTTCCAATTTAAATACTCATTAGGAACTTTATCAAAAGTAAATGGCCATGTAAATATTGTATATACAAGTTTCTTAGCATGATTGAATGTAGTCTACACATCCTTATTCTCTGGAGTGATTTTTGTTTCCTGGATGACTTGTGAGATAGGAGTTGGACCTCGATACTTGTAGTTATAGAATGATTTAGGATGAGACAATGCAGATGCAGCAACACCTAAGCCTAGGCAATTGTAAAGACTTTTACAAGCAATAAATTCTCTTACTCACTTTACAGAGAGATTTTCCGGTCCATATAAACTGAGAACTGTTTCTGTGTTTCAAATATTTTCTATGTATAGATAGAACAGTTTCTTTTGTCGCTGACAGGTCAATATATCTATCTCAGAACCATTGGTTTGTCACTGCATAAAGCTCTGATACATAACCTAATTTTTCTCAAGAGAATCTCTAAAACAGATTTGGTGATTAGTAAACTCAATCTAGACAGCATGCCATTTTTATGGATTTCAAGTAATGAATATGGCAATCCATATTAATACTAGCCAATTACTTTGAAGAA
The DNA here is from genome assembly GCA_009831015.1 of Picea engelmannii. Classification (NCBI taxonomy): domain Eukaryota; kingdom Viridiplantae; phylum Streptophyta; class Pinopsida; order Pinales; family Pinaceae; genus Picea; species Picea engelmannii. Next base: position 1,184,983 of record ML779941.1, read on the forward strand.
GACAAATCTATATGGAATTACATAATTATACAGTGGTCAAGATTTATTAATAGCACATTACATGTAATTCCATACTCATACAATCGGGCAACTATTTGAATAAGGACACAAATATTTAAGTAGCTCTCATATCGTGCATAACTTAGTAAGATGATGGAGCCAAATTGATACATCCATGGTACACAACTACTACCCCTACCACAAAGCAACCTTATTCAATTGTAAAAGAAACACGCATCACATTTACATTTATATACACAGTGCACACAGCAAGGAATTTCATGAAGATCTAATATGAAACATGCCCCTAGTAATATTGACGAAAGATGATACTTACCAATGCATGTGGAGGAGGAAGCAATACTGGTGAGCACAAAGGCATTGGCCGAAATCTATTCATTACAGCCTTCCCCTCCAGTACTTGAATTGGCTTATTTCCTTGACTGCAGCACAGTAAAAAAATTAGCAAGGGTCACACTGGGTTGTCAAATATCCTTGCATCTTCAAAATGGAAAATGCCTAACGATAATGTAGATTACTAACAATTACCATGCAGAGTGCTATAATACTTGTTCAAAATCTGTTCAAAAAAGACAAATTTTATAGAGATTACAACTAAAGACAACTGAAGACAGTAAACAAAATGTTTACTTCAATGAAACAAATAAAGGGGTGTATTATTGATTTGTTACCTATGAGGCAAATCAACTGACAAATGATGCTCAATATGGACAGTTGTCTAGGTCATTTCTACCTTCAACATCAAAATGAGGGTGATGGCAACCTAATGGACCACCAAAAATGGGTTTTGGAGGAGATGTACTTGTTATATCAAAGATACATCATGTACCCATGTGGATCTTCTCGAAAACCAGCAGGCACTACAGCAGGTTACCCAAGTGACCTGATGTATGGGACCTGACACATATGCAGTGTTCACATCAACATTTTAGTAAAATTCTTGAGTTCTAAATTTTTGAACTTTCATATTAAGGAGAGGGATTTTTTTCATGTTAAAGAACGGGTGTTAAGAGTGATAACACTAATGTTAAGAGTCACTAAATGAGTCGCTAATGTTTATATCACATTATATGCTAGTCAGGCGCATGGTAAAAAAGGAAGTGATCTGTTGGGTAGGAGGTAGTCCAGGATGTGGGTGTGGTTGGAGGGTGAGAGAGCAGAGATGGAGGGCCTTGTTAAGTTTTGGTACCTTGGGAACTGGTCCCCTAGTGTTATTGATGTGCCTATCACTAAAGGGGGAAAAGTACCCCTCCCTTAATTAACTTTATGTTATAGAGTCAAAGTGACTTTAGGAACTCATTAGTGCTAAAGTGACTTACGGAACTTAAGTGAAGGGGGAGATTTAATCTCCACCCTTGATCTTAGAAAGCTAAGATTTGATCTTGGCCTTTGGTCCCTAGGTCAAGCTAATGAGAAGAACAAAAGGAAAAGTGAGAGGAGGAAAAGGGTGCATTGTTCTCTTGGATGAGAGGAAGTGAGGAAGAAGAGAAAGAGTTCGTGGAGAAGAAGGAGGGCGCACTTGCATAAGAAGGGCACGGATTCCAAGGCTTCTCTTGCTGTTGATGAAAGGCATGGACTCCAAGGAAAGGACAGAGCACTTTTACCTTGGGCTGGGTGCACTTGCTGTTGAGGAAGAGGGCGCAAACTTCAAGGAACTTTTGACTCGACTTTGAAGGAAGATTAGGCAGCTAACTTGAGATAAGTTGGTTGCAATCTCTGCTGTAATATTTTCCCTTAAAGCTCCATAATAAATTTCCTCTTCGCTGGTTTTCCCCTTGGGGGTTTTTCCATGGTCATGTTGACCAAAAATTATTGTGTTAAATTCTGTTGTTTGCATGTTTAAATTCTCAACATTTAAAGTGTTAAATATCAGAGGGTATTTTTTGTTTTTAATGACTGTTGAAAGAAGTAACAGTGGACAGCAAACTTTCCTTAAATTAAGCTTTAATCAGCAGCATAAAATTCCTTCAGTTCCTCATAAATCTACTGGTATCAGAGCCTAAGTGCACAAGAGAGCTGGAATAAATTGCAAACAGTGGACAGAATTCTTAACTCACCTTGACAGCTTCAAATTCACACCTGAGACTGTTGTGTAGACAGCAAAATTCTTTGGTCATTTAACAACAGTTGGCAGCCATGTCAGTTGGAGGGTTGAGGGCGGAGGATAAGCTAGCAGGAGCTGGAAATTGGTATACATGGAAGGCTAGGATAGTTCTGATCTTGGAGGAGGGTGAGCTATGGGATATCGTGGAGAATCATGTGGTTCCTCCTACAGATGCAGTGTTCTTGACAGAGTTTAGGAAGAGAAACATCAAGGCCAAGAGGACTATTCTAGATGCAGTCAAAGACCATATAATTCATCATGTGTCTAGTAAGGATTTTGCATTTCAGATGTGGCAGTCCTTGTGTAGTCTTTACCAAAACAAGAAGATGGTGCTCCACGAGAAATTGAGGGGCACTAAGATGACTAAGACTGATACGGTCGCCTCATTCCTCACGAGGATTTCATAGATACGTGATGAGTTGGCAGTTGTGGGGGAGGTAGTGGATCCAATAGAATTGGTGAGGACAGCCTTAAATGGCTTCTCCAAACCATGAGAGAGATTTGTACAAGGCATTGTAGCTAGAGAGCATATTCCTAGTTGGGAGAGGCTAAGTCACCCGATTTGGCGAATTTCAAGGTCAAAATTCGAAATTCGCCGAATTTCAAGATAAATCGAATAAAATCGTTTCAGTTCGGCAAACTTGAAAGTCAATCTTAAATCGAACTCAACCTCAATTAAATTCAGCATAAAATTCGTCCAGTTCGATGGATTTCGTCAAGGTTCGTTTTTCAAATTCGAATTGGAGTTCGTTTTAGAGGGTTTAAAATTTATTAATAAAAAGACGAACCGCATAGGCTTCTTCCTCCCTCCGCATATGGTATCATTCCTTACATCCGAAGCCGCACTCCAAATTCCAATCCTTCAAGCGAGCGGCAAGCAGTGTCATTTCTGAAGGCCGAAATTTGAATCCGATGAGACAGTCTATTGTCTAGTGTCCATAGACTTGATACCAAGTCCACAGTTGACACTCTAGCAGGGTTAAGGACCAAGGTTCATTTAGTGATAGAGTAAAAATCCAACGTTGATTCCACTGGTGACCATTGACAGCTTAGGGTTAAGGTTCGACGATGTCCAAGGCCTGCTATTTTCATAGAGTTCATACACCGTGATCGATCAATCGAGTACATTCCAACGAATGGCAATAATTTTTTGTTGGGCATATTTAGTTACATTCACGGACAGGACAACCAACGGAAGAAGTTTCGATTTACCATTTCTTGCATACCAAGACGGGTGCAGTGACAGGAATGGGAGGAACAACTGCCTCGACTATGTCCCATAGCTTGAGGTCCTCTAAGACAAAGACCATCCTCGCCTTCCAAGGCGACCAATTGCTAGCCCCGGCTAGCCTGTCCTCCACACGCATCTGAGATACTGACATGTCTGCCAACTGCGCTCACTCTGATGCTCCCAATGCAAAGGAACGTTGCCTCATTCCTGTCAACATGGCAAGTGAATCCACGACCTCACTCCTAATCTCTAGGTGTGAAAAGAGATCGTCAAAACTACAGCCTCACTCTTGTCCACGCAGGTGTGAAAAGAGGGTGTCCACAAGTGCCAAAAAAAAAACTGCCCAACTCTCCTCTGCAAAAAATCTGCCCTCTAACAACCACTGAATGAGTCAATGGCTGTCCTCAAAAATCTGCCAAGAAGATGTATATGACAGCCAACAAAATGTTGTCCCAACTGCTCAAAATTTCAGCCACCTCAGCTCTGATACCATGAAGATTTTCAGGTCCTATCAAGCATGCCTACTGGGTCTGTCTTTGACCACAGTTAGGCTCTAAGTTTCAACTGTTATGTAAAGTGTTTGTTGTTGTTTTAGTACAGCCAACAGTCCAARAACTTCTTGCTGATTTGTTACAGTTGCACTTCCAATTTTAGGTGCTCTAGCATGCAGTTTTAGTAACCAGAAGTTAGCACATGCATACTAAAATAAGTACAACACACCTAAAGATCTTTACAGCTGAAAATGAACATATTTAAAAGACTAACACATGCATTTTTGTACACAGGTATTTTTGGTCAACATGACCCTGGATAAAACTCCCCCGGGGAAAACCAGTTTGGGATATATGTCTATATAATGATGATTAAAGCAGGAGATACAACAAGTAATGAAATACAATGGAACCTGTATACATAGCAAGCTCCTCACAAGCCTTGCCACAAGATCCAGAGAAAGAAGTGCCCAAGCTGTGGTGCACCCTCTCCCTTTGTTGCCCTCTGTACTGAACTGAAGCACCCTAGCTCATCAGTAACCCAATGAAGAAATCCCTCCACAAGAATGTCCTCTCCTCTGTTGCCTCTCCACTGAAACTGTCAAAGCTAGAATCCTCCAAGCAGATCTGCTACCAGGTAGCTGCCAGTCCTCTCAACATGTACGCCCTCCTCCTAGCAGAAATGATCCCCAGAAATAAACTGATCCATAAACTGAATGTCTCTCTCCACAGAAACAAGCGCCCAAGCTCTCCTCTCCCTATGCATCAGACCTCATCCTGATCTGACAAGTCCTCCTCTCCTGATGAGCAAATGAAGAATAATGAATGCACCCCTCCTCGTCAAAATGCACCCCTCCTCCATATACATGCTCCCTCTCAGAAGTAAAGGCTATGGCTCCATGGAAATGCTCTCCAAGCAAACTCAAACCAACCTCAAGCTTCTCCTCAAGCTCTCAAGGGTTTTACTCAAACCCTCATGAAGTGCGCCCTCCTTCTCCTCAAGAAATGCGCCCCTCTTCTCTTCTCCAAAAATCACAAGTGAAGAATGAGTCTCCAAAATGCCTTTACCCTCTCTTTAGCCTCCTCATGCCAACCCTAAAAGATCAATGGCCTAGATTAGATCTAGCCAAGTCTAATCAATGGGTGAGATCAACTCCAATAATCTCACTAAGGAAACCCACTTTTCTTAGTTTGCTTTAAGTCTATTAATTCACCCACATTGTGAATTAATTATCACTTTATGACTTAAGTGACATATTTCACTTTTGACTTAAAACTCCTAAGTCAAAGTGAAATTAGAATCATAAAGTAAAGTACAAGGGTAATAGTCTTCCCCCTTTGTGCTTAGAGACTCATAANNACATGGGGACCACTTTCCAAGGTACCCAAATCTCAACACGGTCCACCTAGTATAGCTACAAGATCATAGGTGTTTGGTACATAGACCACAGGTGCACGTGCTTCAGGATCTCAAACTTCTATGGTGAGATCTATGGATGAGACTAAAGGGCATGAACGTATTGCTCCACAGGAGGTTATTTCAGGGAAGAAGAAACCGAGATGGTTTCAAGAGACTGTGAAGGAAGCCAAGGAGTATGTTGGTGAGCCCAAGAAGTTATTGAGAGAGAGAAAAGCACTAGAGAGGTTTAGTACCTACTTCGTCATGGTGACTAGCATCATAGATTCCAAGCCCACTACATTTGAGCAGGCAGCAGACCAGCAGGTCTAGAGATGCCATGCAGGAGGAGTATGATTCCATTATGTGGAATGATGTGTGGGAGGTGGTGCCTAGACCAGAGGGGAAGTCAGTGGTGACTTCCAGGTGGTTGTACAAGATTAAGTATGTTGCAGATGGTAGCATTGAGAAACACAAAGCTCGATTTGTGGCGATAGGATTTTCTCAAGTTGAGGCGATTGACTATGATGAGAAATTTGCACCAGTTGCGAGATATACTTTCATCAAGAGTATCATGGCCATTGCAACAGAAATGGGTTGGAAGATCCATCAGATGGATGTAAAGACAACATTTCTGAATGGTCTTATAAAGGAGGAGGTATACATTGATAAACCACAAGGGTTAGGGGTGTTTGGGAGAGAGTCCCACGTGTGCCTTCTGAAAAAGGAACTGTATGGTCTGAAGCAAGCTCCACAAGCTTGTTGGCGAGTTCTTTGTTTGGTGTGTTGTCAGTGTTGTCATTGATGTCAACTGAGAATTGTGAGAAGGAAAGAAGGAATCGCAAGACAAAGGTTTGAAAGAAACTACATTAGGAAACGTTGATTATCGTGGATAATAGATCTATGGCGCACATTCATATCGATGCATGAAAACAAACGAAAGTTAAAAAAAGAGAGTGGGGGCCATCTCCAAAGTACCGAAATGCAAAGTCCTGATGAGATCTGAACCATTGGATTGAGGAATGTCGTGGGTCGTCGATCGGACAAGAGCCGAAATGAGAAGTAGCGAAGTCCCGATTCGCGAAGGAGAGATCTGGACCATTGGATCGAGGAAGGTTCTAGACCATTGATCTGGCACGACGAAGTTCGGAGCTCGAGAGTTCAGACATCGGAGAAAGGAGGAGAGCTAACTTGCGAGTTTGCGAAACGAGAAGTCCCGAAGTGCTTGGCCCCAAGTCACAGCCAAGGTCACATCAGCAGAGAATAAGGGAAGGAGCTAGCATTGCTAGGCTCTACTTCGGAGATCGGGAGTTGGGAGAGTCGGGATAACTCACAGCAGAATATCCGAAGCACAAAGTTTCGAAGTGCCTTTTTGATTGGCGAGTGGTCACAGCCAGTGGTCATGTGGAGAGGAATGTTGCACCCGGTGCTTGTTCGCGCGGGTAAATTTCGCGAGGACTTGTGGATCAAAAAGCCTCTGTGTGTATAATCCAACGACACAGATTAAATAGACAATCTGATTGAAAGGTTATTGTTTCACTTCGTGATTTCTTGATCAGTTACGATTCAGTTATACGAACTGAATCATTGTTCTTGGGCATTTGAGATTCGTAGTGTCACGGATTATGAGAAAAAGCATAAAAGAAAAATGTCGTGACAGTGTCTGAGGTTGTTTTCTCTGAAAAATGAGTTGAACCATATGCAATGAAAATTACAGTATGAGCAGAGTGAGAACAAATTCAAAGATGAAGAACAGAAGCGGGACAGAGCAGAAATGGTGAAAAGAGCAGAATGTACAAGAACCTAAAAGCATGAGAAGAATAGAGAAAGAGTAGATGGAAAGAGACAACAAGTGAAGCTAAGTATCAACAGACAGAAGCAGAGCAGTATTGCAGAACAGAAAAGAGACAACAAGTGGAGCCAAGCATGAACAGACAAAAGCAGAGCAGAATTACAAAAAAGAGAAGAAATGGTAAGCATTGACATATATGTATTGTTGTAAGGTATTATTCAAGCAAAGATTTATAATTAGGGTGGTGCTAGGGAGGACCGTGGTCCTCTGTTATTCAAGTTGGTGCTTGAATACTGGGAGTTGTAGCTTCCATCTAGTTGTGGCTAGAAAACAGGGTGGCAGGGTGGTGCTTGGGAAAACAAAGAGTTCTTCTGTGTGCAAGTTGGTGCTTGTATAAGTGGAAGTAGGTGCTTCCATCCAGTTGGTGCTGAAGATAACAAGGAGCAAATATGCTTCTTTCTAGTGGTGCTAGAGAATCTTGAGGGTTGGTGCTCTCTACAAGTTGCAGTTTGTTAAAGAAAAGGTTGTAGCCTCATTTTGAGTTGGTGCTCAAAGATAGATGATGTGCAGAACATAAAAGATTGCCTATCATTCTAAGAAGAAGAGGTTTTCTCCCTTTATGGGTTTCCTCGTGAATATATGTCTCTGTGTATATCATATGTGTGATTGATGTTTATTATTTCTGTTTTTCGTGTCTTGCATAATCTTGATGATCACTTGGAGAAGATTAATAATATTTTAATAGGCATAAAATTGTTTAAGCACAGTAACAACTGATTCACACCCCCCCCCCTCAATTGTCTTAGTAATTTCAACAATTGGTATCAGAGCAGGTTCCTTTTATTTAAAGGTAGATCTGTAAGCTTAAACATGACAAGTCGTGAAGGGACTTCAACCAATAAGCCTCCTCTGTTTGATGGAACAAATTTTGCTTTCTGGAAAGTTAGAATGAGAACATACATTATGGCCTTAGGTGTTGATGTTTGGAATGTAGTAGAGACTGGATATACAAAACCTATTGTGCTAGCTTCCAAAGATGATAAGCTATAATTTAGCTTCAATGCAAAAGCAATGAATGCTACCTTGAGTGGGCTTGTTGAAGCTAAGTTTGTAAAGGTGATGCATCTTGAATCTGCCAAAGAGATATGGGATAAACTTATTAACAGTTATGAAGGAAATGAGAAAGTAAAAGGTGCCAAACTTCAGACATATGGATTGAAATTTGAACAACTAAAGATGAATGAAGATGAATCAGTTGGTAAATATTTTAAGAATTGAGGAGCTTGTGAACGCCATGAAGGGTCTTGGTGAGAAGATTGAAGACGCACTTTTAGTTCAGAAGATTTTAAGATCTCTGCCTGATAGATTTAATCCAAAAGTTTTTGCAATAGAAGAACTGAATGATCTTAAAATTCTGCCTATTGATCAACTCCTAGGAACTCTAACTGCTTATGAAATGAGGATTAGTAAAGATAAATCCACCACTAGAGAAGCATCTTTTAAAGCAGACAAGAATAGTGGTTCGGAATTAGATGAGATCAAGGCTAAATTTGTGAGAAGGTTAAAGAAAAGATCAGGCAAATACCAAGGCAAGCTGCCATTTAAATGTTTCAACTATGGTAAGATAGGTCATTTTGCATCTAAGTGTCCTCACAAAGAAAAAGACCAGAACTCTAATGATGAAAAGAAATACAAATTTAAGAAATATAGTGAAAAGAAAAGTTTGTGTGCAAATAATGATGACTCCTCAAAAGACATAGATAGCAATTCATCTTGTGAAGGTAAAGTGAATGCTTTTATGCTTATGGTCATAGGAGACCTTGAGGATGAATACACAGGAAGTGACATGAATGAAGAAGAAGCTGTGGTTGATATGGAAGGTGAACTAATCAGTGCTTTAGAAGAGATTGACAGGCTCAGACTTAAGAAGAGAAAACAAAAACAATTGTTGATACAGTTTGAAAAGAATGGTAATGAACCAAGTGAAGATTTTGTTTTGTTAAAAGTAGAATTAGAAGAAGCAAAGAAAATAGAAGATATTCTAAAAAAGCAATTAGCAGAGAAGAAGGTGAGATGTGAAGCTCTGGAAGAAGAAGTAGTGAAAGCTAGAAAAGAGTTGGATAAGTTTCAAGCTTTGTATCATCAAAATCTGTCAAGTATCAAAGCCTCAGAAAAAATGAATAGCATCCTGAGTAAACAAAGATCTCCATTGATAAAAACTGGTCAAGGTTATGAAAGTGGCTCTAGTAGCAATCAGCCAGAAAACAAAGAATCAACTAAGATGATCAAATTTCAAGTCAGCACACAGTCAGATTATGATCATACTCTACAAACAAAAGTTAATAAAGATGAGTTGAATTCTAAACAGGAACAAAGCCAACAAAATATAAAGCAACCAATTTCAAGAGGAAAGTCAATATTCAGGTATCAAAATTTGTTCTATGGCTACTATTATTATTGTTCTAATTTTGGTCATAAAGTTGCAAATTGTGGAATTAAGTTTAGAAGTATGCAACTAAGGAGGTCATGGAATGAACAACGGTTACAACATAGAACTAAATAGACAGTGAGTAGACAACGTCATAACAATTATTTTGATCCATTATATAATGAGCCTCAATGTTACATTTGTCATAATTTTGGTCACAGCGCCTTAGATTGTCATTTGAAGAATTACAAAGTTGATCCAAGAATAAATTCCTCAGTTGAAAATGTCAAAATATGGAAAAAGAAAGAAAGCAATAAGTGTGGGTTAGTACTTGTTGAGATTTGGATACCTTGGAAAGTGGTCCCCATGTGCTTATGAGTCTCTAAGCACAAAGGGGGAAGACTTTTACCCTCATACTTTACTTTATGATTCTAATTTCACTTTGACTTAGGAGTTTTAAGTCAAAAGTG
>ML779941.1:1196785-1207860 GCA_009831015.1 Picea engelmannii
TTTTAGTGGCCAGGGAAGCCACAATGAGAGATAAGGCGCTTTTCAGAGGTAAAAAGGTTAATTAATTAATTAAAGTGATTTAATTAATTAATTAATTATTAATAAAATGAAAGTCACTTTGGAGGAAGAAGTTGAGCAAGAAGTATAAAGGAAAGGCAAGGGCCTCTATTATTGATCCATGTGTGTCTATCATTTGGATATCTGGCTTCTAGCTAGAGGGCCCATCTTTTGGGGGTTTTGAGGATTTTGACTTAACAAACCCTAGAGGACGATTCGGTGGTGAAAGATTCCACCTAGCTTGTCACAAGCTTGGTCTCGGAGATGCAATACTCTCCCACACCATTCTAGTTCCATATCTACTCAATTGCAGGAGGATTCTACATCAGTTACAGGTGCAGAAAGAGAGAGGGCGCACCAGTTGTGGGTTTCCAGCAAGAGGGGCACACCATCCATTGAGGGAGGATTCGTTCTAGCTGAGGAGAAGAGATTTTGGGAATTCCAGGTATTGGGTTTTCCTTGCAGGTACCATAGTGCCATTATTGGATGTTTTCGGAGGTATTCTTATGGTGGATTGATTTGCATTGAGAGAGGGACGGTTTCCCTAAGAGGAGGGCACATCATTCTGTGGAGGGTAGCTAGATCTAAGGGTCTAGCAAGTATTTTGCCTAGTTGAGCACTTGGGTTTTCATTGTCGTGCCCCGATCTATCATTCTAGTGGATTGGTGGAGTTGTTGGAGGTCTCTAGGAGAGAGGTCGAATTATCTAGGGTTTCAGGCATCCAGGGGGGTGCACCATTCCTTGGAGGAGATTCAAATCCATAGGGTTTGAGAGGGATCTTGGAGATTGGAGCACCTGGGTTGTTCTTGCAGTGACCCGATCTACTATTCCACTCATTTTGGATTCATTTGGAGGCTTCCTTCATGTGGGCCGAATTATTGAGGAGCTTCAACATTCCGGCAGGGCGTGGCATCTTCCAGCTTGAGGGTTTAGCATTTCTTACGGCCCAGATCTACTCTTGCATTGGTCTTCAGTGAGTATTCGGCCTTGGGAGGGTTGTGGCATCTTCTATTGGAGCATTTTGTAGCAGCTCCTATCTTCTATTGTCTTTATTGGAGCCATCTGATGTGCATTCCAGATTAGCATCTCATTGTATCAGGTTCTTGCTATTTGTTTTGAAATAAAGATCAGATCTACAGTGTTTTGGCTTGTCTATCATCTTATTGATCTTGCATATGGTTGAGGTATGTTCCATGATTATATCTCCTTGTTTATTACTGCAAACACACATATAACACATTAGAAAACCCTAAGCGTAACTGTAAGCAAAGTATTTGACAAAATACCACAACCAGAAAAGTTTTAAGAGACACCCAAAACCATCATGTTCCTGGCATAATGGCTTGGGAACATTATAGAAAGCTTACTCGGACACAGTTTAAATCTAAGAACTTTGCATCAACAGAGAAAAATTATTTCATGTTGATTATTGATGATTATTCTAGACTCACGTGGGTTGCCTTTCTGAAAGAAAAATCTGAAGCATTTGAAAAATTCAAAGTGTTTAAGGCTCTGACTGAGAATCAAACAGGAAAAAGATTGAAGGCAGTAAGGTCTAATAGAGGAGGAGAGTTTAGTTCAGGGGACTTCAAAGAGTTTTGTGATAAACATGGGATCAAAAGAGAGTATACTATTCCAAGGACACCACAGCAAAATGGAGTAGTTGAGAGGCAGAATAGATCAGTTCAGCGGATGGCAAGATCAATGATGAATGAAAGGAATATTGCTCGGACATATTGGGTAGAAGCAATTCATACAGTTGTACATATTCTTAACAAAGCTCATCTCAGGCCACAAAGTCACAAGACTCCTTATGAACTATAGTTTGGAAGACCTACTTCAATCAAGCATTTTAAAGTCTTTGGGAGTAAGCTTTATATCAAGAATATGATGAAAATCTTGGCAAATATGATGACAAGACTGATGAAGGTATCTTCTGAGGATATGGCAATGCTAGAAATAGTAAAGGATACAGATGCTATAATAAGAGGCTACATAAATTGGTTGATTGTATTGACATAAAAGTTGATGAAGAAATATCGGTACGAGATGTAAGCAGTGTTGAATCAACAACAGAGGATATAGTTGAAGTTGAAGATGAACAGGTCCAAGAATTAGAAAGAGAAGACTCTGAGTCAGATGAAGATACAAATACTCGGACAGACTCAAATCAACAGACAGAAACAAAACCACCTCTCAGAATTGTTAGAAAGAATCATCCTGAAAAACAAATAGTTGGTGATATGAATAAAGGAATTCAGTCAAAAAGGCAATTGATTAAAGACTCAGAACAATCTCATATTTCTTTCCTATCTATGATTGAACCCAAAAATTTTGATGAAGCCAACAAGCATGACGATTGGATTAGAGCTATGAATGAAGAGCTTGATCAGATTGAGAAGAACGATACTTGGGAGTTTTTTCCTAGACCTGCAGAGAGGAATGTAATAGGCTCCAAATGGGTGTTTAAGAATAAAATGAATGAACAAGGACAAATTGTTAGGAATAAAGCCAGATTGGTCTATAAAGGGTATGCACAAGTTGAAGGACAGGATTTTGATGAAACCTTTGCACCAGTGGCAAGATTGGAAGCCATCAAAATGTTTCTTGCCTATGCATGTCATAAGAACTTTAAAGTATATTAGATGGATGTTAACTCAGCATTTCTTGATGGAGACCTAGAAGAAGAAGTATGTATGGAACAACCTGAAGGATTTTCACTGACAGATAATCCTGACTATGTCTGCAAGTTGAAAAAGGCATTATATGGACTGAAACAGGCACCACGAGCTTGGTATTATAGACTGGACAAATTTTTACACAACAAAGGGTTCAAGAAAGGTATTGTTGACAGTAATCTATACAATAAGTCTGAAGGTGATGATTTATTAGTTGTTTTGGTTTATGTAGATGACATTATTTTTGGATGTACTAATGACCTTTATGTTCAGTGGTTTGCTAATTCTATGCAAACTGAGTTTGAGATGTCCATGATAGGAGAACTTTCATATTTTCTTGCTTTTCAAATCAACCAGAGTTCTGCAGGGTTATTTATCTCTCAAGAAAATTATTTGAAAGAGATGTTGAAGAAGTTTCAGATGGAAGATTCCTCTCCTATTAGTACACCTACGGTGGTTGGTTGCAAGCTCAGTAAAGATGATATTTCACCTGATGTTGATCAAAGAACATATCGATTAATGATAGGCAGTCTTCTGTACATCACAGCATCTCGTCCTGATATAATGCAAGTCGTTGGAATGGTAGGTCATTATCAGTCTGCTCCTAAACAAAGTCATTTAGCAACTGTCAAGAGGATATTCAAACATTTGAAGGGTACAATGACTTATGGTCTTTGGTATCCTAGAAATCAGAATTTTCAATTAATTGCATATTCAGATGTTGATTGGGAAAATTGTTTGGATGAGAGAAAGAGCACTAGTGGAGGTGCATTCTTCTTAGGTGATTCGTTAGTAGCATGGCTTAGTAAGAAGCAGGGATCTATTTCTTTGTCAACTACAGAGGCAGAGTACACTATTGTTGCTACTTGTTGCACTCGGTTATTATGGATGATACAAACTCTTGCAGACTTGAAAGTAACTTATATTGATCCCATTCCAATTCACTGTGATAACACAAGTGCCATTAGTGTCTCCAAGAATCCTGTTCTCCATTCAAAGACTAAGCATACACCAATAAAATATCATTTTCTCAAAGAGCAGGTTACAAACAGAGTTGTTCAGCTAAATTATATTCCTTCCACAGACCAGATAGTTGATATCTTTACTAAACCATTAGCAAAGACACCATTTGAATATATTCGTCAAAAGTTGGGGGTCATATCTTCTTTCATCTAATGTGTTCACCTTGTCAGGGGGAGTACTTATTGATTATCTATTGTATTTTTAGTGAATATAGATCTGGTTTTTCATTCATATTTGACAGAGGGAGTGTGTTTCCTTTGTCATCGATGTCAAAGGGGGAGAAAGATACTGTTGTGAAAATGCCGAATTTCCAGAATGCAGAAAGTTGCCATCAATGTCAAAGGGGGAGATTGTTGGCGAGTTCTTTGTTTGGTGTGTTGTCAGTGTTGTCATTGATGTCAACTGAGAATGGTGAGAAGGAAAGAAGGAATCGCGAGACAAAGGTTTGAAAGAAACTACATCACGAACCGTTGATTATCGTGGATGATAGATCTATGGCGCACATTCATATCGGTGCATGAAAACAAACGGAAGTTAATAAAAGAAAGAGAGGGCCATCTCCAAAGTACCGAAATGCGAAGTCCCGATGAGATCTGGACCATTGGATCGAGGAATGTCGTGGGTCGTCGATCGGACAAGAGACGAAATGAGAAGTAGCGAAGTCCCGATTCGCGAAGGAGAGATCTAGACCATTGGATCGAGGAAGGTTGTGGACCATTGATCTGGCACGACGAAGTTCGGAGTTCGGGAGTTCAGACATCGGAGAAAGGAGGAGAGCTAACTTACAAGTTTGCAAAATGAGAAGTCCCGAAGTGCTTGGCCTCAAGTCACAGCCAAGGTCACTATTATCCCCGATTTCTAGGGATAACTAGGAGATCATGTCTAGAGGCCCACAGGTCCTAGACATGGAGTACCGAGAGAAGGATTGACCTGAGCATGGCCCTAGAGGACCCATCCTTTTCTTCTTTCGTCAGATTCGTCTTGTCAACAGCAGCAACATCCATCACCATCGGCTTGGTCTTGTATCGAAAAAGGCTCTTGCTACATTAGATAATTGGTCCAGGTATCATGGTATGTGTCACTTTGATCATTATAACCTTTAAATGTATGCATCTAATTCCTTTTATCTCTGAAAACTGCTTGGATCTTACATTGGCCCACTTGACTATGCTTGGGGAGATTGATTGGGTGTCCTAGCAAGCCTGTACCCATAGGTTTTGGTTTTCCACTGGGGGATTTCTGAAGAGCCATCGTTCGCTCCTATCATACCACCACTTTTCCATCTTATCTCCCACTCATCTGTCCCATTTCCATTGTTTGGGCATTAGGATGATCTGTTTGTTGGGGTTGCACCTTATCTCGTGGGAAGAAGGGGCTAAAGGCCCAGAAGGTAAAAGTAGTTGGTAAAAGATAAAAGCCTAGAAATAAAACCTCGAGATGCTTCGCCCAGGGATCCCCGAGAAGGCAATAAAAAGACTCTCAGCAAGAAACAAGAGGGACCCGAAAAAATAATAAACAAGACATAGTCAAGAGGATAGGGGGTCTCATCACGAGCCAGCCTATAATGTTCATGGGTACCTAACAGCATGACATTGCCACCATCTGGTTATCACGCCAGGGCAGTGACCTTTGGTTGCATGGCCAAGGGAAAGGGGGTCTTATCACGACCTAGCCTATCATCTCTGTGAAAGTACTTGTGGGTAACACTGTCAGCTCTGGTCACCACGCCAAGGTAGTGTCCTCTGGTTAGGCCTTGAATAAAAAGAAAAAGAAGAAGAAAAAGCAAATAAAGAAAAGAATAAAGGCAAGAAAGGGCTTGGAAAAAATTGCATCCATGACGGGTACAACTCGCCTTCTACAAAGGCACCCACAGGTAATATCATGCATTCCTGGCTCTCACTCTACCCGTATGTCTGGACATCCCTTAACCACATCACCTCATCTACATGGCTTGGATGAAACCCCTTGGAAACTTTCCTTTCCTTATGGATACTAGCCCAATAGGGTGTCTTGTCCTTTTTCTCAACCTTGTATCATAGGCTTTTGTAATGTCTTTGAGCTATTGAATGATATATCAGGGTTTTTATGCATATGTTTGATAATATTAATTATGAAATGTGATTAACATTGCTATGATCCTTGTGACTAATGAGCCCATGGAGGGCGTAGTTTTTGATGTGCAGGACCATGCCCGACGGACAGGTACCATTTGGACCGGTACACATGGGGAGATCATTAGTTCGGACCTCCATGGGGCTAAAGAGCCCATCAGATGGTTGTTGAGACCCCGTCAGAGGGGCAGAGACAGGACAGTGTTTGACCTAGATTTTGCACCGGAGAAGAAGAGGACGTTTCACCAGAGGCACTTTGGCAAAGCCCGGCCTAGGGGGAGTGACCCCTTTTCAGTGGAATGTTGGCCTTGGAAGGCTCAGAGCGTCCCCAGCCCTACCATGTCATCATCCAACTTCATGGTCATTCTTGGAGGCAGACTGGGCAGCAGTGGCACATGTGGCATGTTGGAGAAGCCCCTGGGGGCCTAACGTTTTGCTCCTGGATGTCTCATTTGCCCTAAAAGGGGCTAGCGCCTCCCTTTAACGGGATTTTGCCTTTATTACAGCTCAGTTAGGGTTTTAATTTGACATTTTAATGTAAAAACAGTATGATTTTCGTTTAAAGCCTTGTCAGCTATTTTTTATGACCTAAAATTAATTAAAGGTCATTGATACAGTATATATTGAGGAGTTTTATCCTCATTTTGACAATAACACAACACTCACTCTCCTAGTGAGATCTGATTTTTGCGCCCTACTTGGGTATTTGTTCTCTTTGAGTGAGGTGCACTTGTTGAAGGAAGGCATTTCTTGGCATTTTTGGCATTTCTCGTGAAGGAAGGTTTACAACTAGGGTTTGCAATGCTATTTCATGATGATATGTAAGTGTTTTTTCTGCAAAACCTCTTGATTGAATGGTTGTAGTCTTATATTCTTGCATTTATTATAAACTTTGCTGATTTTAAAACCCCATGAGACAAACACAAGTAGGTCGTTGTCTCATATCCCCTAAAAGAGAAATTTTCAGCCATTGAAGAAGGAAGAGCCTAGCCATTGCTACACTCTTATTGCTTCTTCCCCTTGTGCTAGTCGTACCTTTAAAACTCAAGAAGGAGGAGACATCCCAGGCCTAAGTTATCTACACCTAGGGTCGTCCTGCTTCTAGGGTTTGGTGATAGGGCCTTGCTTTAGCAACACTCTCCCTCACCACACTCTCGTGTCTTGATTTATCTTTTATGCTAGCCGTTTTGCCAAGTTAAACCTAAGGAAGGAGAAAAGAGCACGAGGCCTTGCTTTAGCAACACCGGAGTGAGCCTCTTTCCCCTAGGGTTTTGTTTCTSGGGCCCTGCCATAGCAGCACTTCAAAACCCTTCCCTCTAGTTCTTAGCCTTTTTCCTTCAACCTTTGCGTCCTCCCTTAATTTGACTCCATTTACCCTTAAGCACTGATCTTAGGCCTCCAACGTTGAAGTGATAGTGGTCAAACAAACTCTCAAAACCTTTGCTAAATTGAAACCCTAACTAACTACTAACCCTAATAAGGCTGACGTCATCCTTGGTTATTCCATCTTGACGCAGCAAGTTCTCTTTATAGGCAATTAGATGATGGTTTAAAGCATTTATTGAATAAGGGATTGATTGGACACACTGATTGCTACATCATCTTGGTATTTATTGATGAATTGATATTATTTCATTGTTGTATTAATAAGCATTGATCTCGTGAATATCTATTGCTCGTATATTGATATCAGATAGTTATATGAAGTACTAACCCTTTGAATCATAGCTTGCATGTATTAGTCTGTTGTTGCTTTGTTCCGGGCAGGTGTTCTCATTTGGGCCTACACTTCATCATTGGTTGTTTATCCGGACTATCTGCTCTTGGTGGTGACCTGTGAAGAGGGAATTTAACTTATACCTTTGTACCTTGGCCTCTTCAAAACTCCAGGTTACCAGGGACGTCTCCCCTGGACCTAACCTCCCTAAAGAGAAAGAACCTCCCTATCGTGGTGACAATTGGTGGGGTAGGTTCTTGTTACGCCAGTTTGGCCTCTATCTTCTAGCCTTTTGACCTAGCTACAAACTGTGCAATAACAGTCACATCAGCAGAGAATAAGGGAAGGAGCTAGCGTTGCTAGGCTCTACTTCAGAGATAGGGAGTTGGGAGAGTCGGGATAACTCATAGCAGAATATCCGAAGTGCAAAGTTTCGAAGCGCCTTTTTGATTGGCGAGTGATCACAACCAGTGGTCATGTGGAGAGGAATGTTGCACCCGGTGCTTGTTCGCGCGGGTAAAGTTCGCGAGGACCTGTGGATCAAAAAGCCTATGTGTGTATAATCCAACGACGCAGATTAAATAGACAATCTGATCGAAGGGTTACTGTTTCACTTCGTGATTTCTTGATCAATTACGATTCAGTTATACAAATTGAATCATTGTTCTTGGGCATTTGAGATTCGTAGTGTAACGGATTATGAGAAAAAGCATAAAAGAAAAATGTCGTGACAGAGTGTCTGAGGTTGTTTTCTCTGAAAAATGAGTTGAACCATATGCAATGAAAATTACAGTATGAGCAGAGAGAGAACAAATTCAAAGATGAAGAACAGAAGCGGGACAGAGCAGAAATGGTGAAAACAGCAAAATGTACAAGAACCTAAGAGCATGAGAAGAATAGAGAAAGAGCAGATGGAAAGAGACAGCAAGTGAAGCTAAGTATCAACAGACAAAAGCATAGCAGTATTGCAGAACAGAAAAGAGACAACAAGTGGAGCCAAGCATGAATAGACAGAAGCAGAGCAGAATTACAGAAAAGAGAAGAAATGGTAAGCATTGACATATCTGTATTGTTGTAAGGTATTATTCAAGCAAAGATTTATAATTAGGGTGGTGCTAGGGAGGATTGTGGTCCTTTGTTATTCAAGTTGGTGCTTGAATACTGGGAGTTGTAGCTTCCATCTAGTTGTGGCTAGAAAACATGGTGGCAGGGTGGTGCTAGGGAAAACAAAGAGTATTTTTGTGTGCAAGTTGGTGCTTGTATAAGTGGAAGTAGGTGCTTCCATCCAATTGGTGCTGGAAATTATAAGGAGCAAATATGCTTCTTTCTAGTGGGTGCTAGAGAATCTTGAGGGTTGGTGCTCTCTACAAGTTGCAGCTTGTTAAAGAAAAGGTTGTAGAAGTGCTCAAAGATAGATGATGTGCAGAACATAAAAGATTTCCTATCATTCTAAGAAGAAGAGGTTTTCTCCCTTTATGGGTTTCCTCATGAATATCTGTGTCTGTGTATATCATATGTGTGATTGATGTTTATTATTTCTGATGTTCATGTCTTGCATAATCTTGATGATCACTTGGAGAAGATTAATAATATTTTAATAGGCATAAAATTGTTTAAGCACAGTAACAACTGATTCACCCCCCCCTCTCAGTTGTCTTAGTAATTTCAACAAAGCTTGGCATTCCAGGATTGAATCTTACTTGCAGCAGACGAGATTTGAGAAGAGTGAGGCGGATCCAAATCTCTATTATAGGGGAAGTATGCAGTGAATATTCTGAGCAGATTTCAGATGGAGGATTGCAGACCCATATCGACACCTATGATCACCAACTGGAGGAATCTTAGTGCCTCTGAGTTTGAGTTGGTGGATGCCACGAGATATCGTCAGTTGATTGGTTCATTGATGTATTGGGTCAACACTAGACCAAATATTTGTTTTGTTGTGAACACTCTCAATCAGTATATGGTGGAGCCTAGGAGAGTGCACTCAATAGTAGAAAAACATGTTTTGAGGTACATAGCAAGATCAATGGAGTATGGTTTGGACTACGTCAGAGGTGATGAGGTCAGGTTAATTGGTTATACAGACTTAGACTAGGCAGGATGTGTAGTTGA
The DNA here is from genome assembly GCA_009831015.1 of Picea engelmannii. Classification (NCBI taxonomy): domain Eukaryota; kingdom Viridiplantae; phylum Streptophyta; class Pinopsida; order Pinales; family Pinaceae; genus Picea; species Picea engelmannii. Next base: position 1,206,487 of record ML779941.1, read on the forward strand.
CAGCAAGAGCACTTCAAGGTGTTGTTTTGGGATGGGATCAGCAGTTGTTTCCTGGTTCAGCTGGAAACGGAAGTCAGTGGCACTAAGTTCTATTGAAGAAGAGTATATGGAAGCTAGTCAGGCCAGCTGCGAGGTTATTTGGCTTCGCAAGTTTTTGGTTGGTCTATTTGGTCATGATTTGAGGCCTACAGTTATTCACTGTGATAATCAAAGTTGCATCAAGCTCTCTGAGCATCCAGTCTTTCACGACAGGTCAAAGCACATAGAGATCAGATACCACTTCCTCCGTGATTGGGTTCAAAGAGGAGTAGTTCAACTTGAGTACATATCTAGTAATGAGCAGATTTTTGACATTCTCACAAAGTCTTTTCCAAGGGGAAAGCATGTCTACTTTAGACACAAGATGGGAGTGGTGAAGAACACTTTCCTCAGTAAGAGGGAGTGTTAAGTTTCAGTACCTCGGGAAGTGGTCCCCTAGTGTTATTGATGTGCCTAACACTAAAGGGGGGAAAGTACCCCTCCCTTACTTAACTTTATGTTATAAATTCAAAGTGACTTTATGAGCTCATTAATGCAAAAGTGACTTACGGAACTTAAGTGAAGGGATAGATTTAATCTCCACCCTTGATCTTAGAAATCTAAGATTTGATCTTGGCCTTTGATTCCTAGGTCAAGCTTATGAGAAGAACAAAAGGAAAAGTGAGAGGAGGAAAAGGGCGCATTGTTCTCTTGGATGAGAGGAAGTGAGGAAGAGGAGAAAGAGTTTGTGGAGAAGAAGAAGGAGGGCACACTTGCAGAAGAAGGGCGCACTAGTTGAAGAAGGGTGTGGATTCCAACGCTGCTCTCGCTGTTGGTGAAGGGCACGGATTCCAAGGAAAGGACAGTGCACTTTTTACCTTGGGCTGGGTGCACTTGCTGTTGAGGAAGAGGGCGCAAACTTCAAGGAACTGTTGGCTCAACTTTCAAGGAAGATTGTGCAACTAACTTGAGATAAGTTGGTTGTAATCTCTATTGTAATAGTTTCCCTTCAAGCTCCATAATAAATTTCCTCTTCACTGGTTTTCCCCTTGAGGGTTTTTCCAGGGTCATGTTGACCAAAAATTATTGTGTTAAATTCTGTGGTTTGCATGTTTAAATTCTCAGCATTTAAAGTGTTAAAGATCAGAGGATATTTCATGTTTTTAGTGACTGTTGAAAGAAGTAACAGTGGACAGCAAACTTTCCTGAAATTAACCTTTAAACAGAAGCATAAAATGAGCATGAAATCAGTTCTGAAGACAGCCTTGAAACCAGTGTTGCCAGAGGCAGGAGTGAAGTGGGAGCATCGGAAGCGTCATTTTCCAAAAATCCTCGGAAGCAAAGCGTCCGAGAAGC
>ML779941.1:1284857-1303539 GCA_009831015.1 Picea engelmannii
GGGGGGGGGGGGGGAGCTTCCTACAACACTAGTCCGATAAGGAGGGTCTGTCAAAGTACCTATGCATGTATATGCCAGTTGTGGTCAGTAGTGGTAGCTCCGTTAGGATTTTATATGCTAGGGAATCTTTTGATTCTTGGCCATATCCCGAAGGTCCGGTAAGGACAATCTGTCAAAGTACCACGTGGTAGCTCCGTAAGGATTTTATATCCTAGGGAATCTTTTGACTCCTGGGCAAATCCCGAAGGTCCGATAAGGACAGTCTTTCAGAGTACCACAAAATGTTGTTGTTGCACCTGCCTCATTCTGTTACCATATGTTGATGATGTTGTTATCTCAGCCTCGTGCTGATGATGTTGTTATCTCAAGCATATGTTGATGATGTTGTTATCTCAGCCTCGAGTTGATGATGTTGTTATCCCAACCTCATGTTGATGATGTTGTTATCTCAACCTTGTGTTGATGATATTATTCTCTCAGCCTCGTACTGATGATTTTGTTGTATCAGCCTCATGTTTTTGTTGATGATGTTCTATCAGCCTCATGCTGTTGTTGATGATGTTGTATCGGCCTCGTGTTGTTGATGATGCTGATAAATTCAGCCTCGTGTTGTTGATGATGCTGATTAATTCAGCCTCGTGTTGTTGATGATGTTGTACCAGCCTCGTGTTGGTGATATTGTTGTTCCAGCTTCATGCTATTGATGCTACTTCAACTCCTTGCTAAAGATGAAGATGATGATGCTACTTCAGCTCCTTCTGAAGATGATAATGATGATGCTACTTCAGCTCCTTGCTGAAGATGATGATGATGATGCTACTCCAGCTCCTTGCTGAAGATGATAATAATGATGTTACTTCAGCTCCATGCTGAAGATAAGCTGAAGATAATGATGATGATACTACTCCAGCTCCATGATGTGAAAGATGATGTTATTGATGATGAGAAAAACTTTCGATGATTTATAGATGTGCCAGTCAGTGCTCCAGATGTTGATGATGTTGTTGCCCTCTCTCTCTCTTGATGATGTTGTATTGGGTTATGTCAGTAGAATACCCTTCTTGTTAAGGGGAAGTGTTGAAATATTGTAACTGTGAAGAATATTCTATCTATAATTGAGCTATTTTCTTATAGATCAAATCCTCTTTTGTGGATTGATCATGTCGGGCTTTGTATAAGACCATATCCCCTTTTGTGGATTGGTCAAACCATGGTTATATGGTGTTGAATGTAAAGTCGGCCCCTAGGGATAATTAAAGTGGTATTAACCACTAGTTGGAGAAGTTGGCCCCTAGGGATAATTAAAGTGGTATTAACCACTAGTTGGAGAAGTCGGCCCTGCTTGATGAAAGGACATAACCCTAGCACATCCCAGCTAGTATAAATAAGTGAGGAGGGTGCCTCATTCTCTCACTCACTCAGTGACTCATCTAGTGCGCATCTTTCAGAGGTAGTTGCAGTTGCAAGGAGGAGGAGAGAGAGGCACATGCTCAGTGTTGGATTATCTTTAGTGTTTTGGTCTTTATCTTGGCATTGTATTGGCAATCTATATTAAGGAAGTTTTTGTTGGGTTTTCTCCCCCATGAGGGTTTCCTAGGATAAAATGTTGTGTACCTTGTGATTGTGTTTCTCTTAGTGACCCTGCTTATGCTATTATTGTCTAGTAAATTGAAAAGAACTTAATAGCAGCTCTAAACTTAACAAAACAAATAAGCACTTCCGAGGGCACTCTAGTTATTTAAAATTGAGTGACAACAAATCAAAAGTAAAACTTTGATCTCCCTGAAAAAGTTAAGTATGCATTGTGGAACTGTTCAGTTGCAGGAACATTTTGGGCATGGATAGCTGCTAAATATAGTATGTTATTTACTGATTTCATTCATTGGAGGGAGGTTCTGTTTGGAGAGAAGTGTATGGTCCAGTAGGCTGGAGGAGCATGTAGGATGTGATCAGATTGGGGGGGCTTATTTTTCTCATGGAGACAACGTTGTCATTCAACATTTCATGAGGTACCATCTCCATTCAATTTGAGAGAAGTTTCTACATTCCAATCAGATTTGGACCTCCAGGATTCAGCTAGGGTTGACATGTTCACGAAGGATATAGATTCTCTGCTGCTTAGAGCCAAAGAGGATAGAGCTGATGCTTTTAGCTTACATATGCCACGGGTGCTGGTACACCCACTCTTGGGCTCCTGGATAAGTTGATCTTGATGTACATGTCTATTGAGTTTTTCTGAAATATATGCTACGTTTTCAATTTCCAAAAAAAAACTCCGATGTTCTGCAACCCAAACAAAAAGTTAGAAATAAGGATCAAAATAGCAAATAACAATGGTGAAAGGATCAACCTGAAATCTCTAACCCTCCGGCCACGAACCTCAAAAACCCCATGAGATCCATTAACTAATGCAAATGCAAAACTCTCAGCTGTTTCTTCGGCTGATCCGTCTAGGGAAGTTGACTCTGCATACACAATAGTTAGTTTGCAACACATACATAGCACTACAATAAACACTAGCACGGAATAATAATAAACCATAATTAGTGAAAATTAGTAGATTATAATATATATGCCCACAGACTACTTCACTACTGATTATAAAGCTCAAAAGTTCATTCCATACTTGTGTCGGAAGTTGACTGTGCACTGGCTGCTGCAACCGTTGAAGCAATAGTTGGGCGTTCTTTAGAAAAAAAGGATGGTTGCCGGGAATATCCTTTTTGTGGTGGCTTCGGTACAGGTGGCAAAGCCCACTCCATCACAGTGAAATGAAGTGCTAGTGACCTAAGCTATAGCCAGAAAAAATTAAAACAAAAACCATAGTTAAGTTTCTTCAATAATAAAAATAGACAAACTATTTTTCATAGTAGTTCATAATATCGTATTGCAGCTCAAATTGAAGATAATCAGCAGTACAAAAAATTTATACAAAATCGAAATTGTATTAAATTTCTGGAGTGACCAAAAACACAATCAACGGGACTCAAAGAAAACTTAGAATGTAAGATGCATCTAGTTAGGGAATGTGAACGCAAGCAGCAATGAAAATTCTTGCAAAAATTAGACATGATGCGAAAGAGAAATGTCCAACTGTACACACATGATGTACACACTATATTGTTTGATAAGCATGGTATATCCACACAGGTTGAACACCTTAAGGCAACCACTCACGCAAACAGATCAAAGATTGATACACCAGTGTATACGTGGTTAAACATCAAAGAGGGAATCAGTCCATGGCCCCAGACAACACATCCATTTGAAGCAATATTTTAATACAAAAATAAAATAGTTTATATAAGAATCTCTCACAATCGATCATCAACAAGTGACCCTTCATGTCCTTTAAATAGAAGATCATGGACTCAGTGCCTCTTATATTTGACTCATACCCTACCTGATATTTCCTTTGTTGTTGGTTTTGATGCTCGGTTCATGCAAACACCCCATGAAAGCCATTGGAAAGTAGCAAAAACGATACTTCGGTATGTCCGGGGTATAGTTCAGTTCAAGATACATTGCAACTCAAGGGGACTCCTTTATTGGTTGGTTTCACAGATTCAACTTGGGTCGGTGACCCTAATGATCAAAAGTTTGTTGCAGGTTATGTTTTCAGCCTTGGTTCAAGACCAATCACTTGGGCCTGTAAGAAACAACAAGCTATTTCTCTTTCTTCAGCAAAAGCAGATTACCCAGTAGCAGTTAATGCAAGTCAGGAAGCCTTGTGACTTTGACGGATCCTTTCAGAGATTGGATTTCAGCAGCAACATCTGACAACACTCTAGTACAACAATCAAAGCGCTATCAAGCTCACCAAAGATCCATTTCAACATCAGTGCAACAAACACATCAAGCTACACATGCATTTCATCAGAAAGCTCATTCATGATCGAGTTATTGAAGTGCTCTTTTTCCCTACAGAAGATCAAGTTACAGAAGCAAAGTTTTCCAAACTTCGATCTATGTTAAGAGTTTAGAAAGTTGTAATTTAGGGGGGATAGGCTCTAATGCCTCCTTCCTTCTCCTATTGTGTCGCCTTTGTAAATCCTTCAATCCTATCCCAAGTTGTTCTTAAGGGGGGATGTTAGGATATTTAGACACTTGGGAGTTATTTAGGATATTTAGTTGTTGCATCACTAGTTTTAAAGTGTTTATATCACTAGACATCAACCTCTCTGCCAGCCATCTTAAAACCAAAGAATTGTTTCTTTATGAGAAATTTATTAAATTGGCCCTTCAAACCAAAAAACTTATTTAATTCCTCCCATATTTCATGGGAATGTCTAGAGAAGTCAAGATGGTGCAATTGTGTGTCATACATCTCTAGCCCATGGACTAACTTTGCTTTATCATCTATTAAAGTCCATTCAACCAGTTTATCTTGTTGTGAAGGTTTTTTTCTCTACACTAAAAGTACTCCATACATTTAATTTAATGTAACTGCAATTCAATCTTCCATGTGTGAAAGTTTTGTCCATTAAACCTCTCTAAGGTAGCTGATGTTTTTTCCGATTTTTAATGTTTCTTCTAGTGCTAGTAATTTAATGCCTCTGTTTCACACAAACAACTTCCGAGGACAAAACATAAATACCTCTAAAATATTTTGTCTACACAGTGACCTCAGTCTGCTTTAATAAGTTGAAAAATGTGCCACTGGAAACTCGTATCCCTCAAAATGTCGATCACTCTACCTAAGATAAGCCTTTCTCAATGTCCATATCAGGAAGGGATTTGTGTGTGCTTGTGCCCTAACACGCTGGCATCACAAGATACCCTAATGAAGGTGTTTCTGCAAATGATGTTTCTGAAAACTGCAACTACAGGCTCTCAAAAATCGTTGGCTAAAACACATCTCAAAATATCTATTGTTCAGGGTGTTTCTATCCATGCCCTAGCATATGTACGTAGGCTATTGTTTCACCTGTGCAACATATGGGAGTTTTCAGTTCTATAATGAGCTACAAAACATCCGTTATGGGATAGCAATTGCTGCCAAAAAAAACCCGAACTGTTCCTCTGGTTCTAACTTCTGAGAATGTCTTAAACCATGTTCAGTTTATCCTATTTCGGGAAAGAATGCTCTTCTATTGTGACGTATCAGGCAGCTACCTTTGTCTGTTAGGCCTCATTAAAATTTTAAGGTGCCTGCGTCTGCTCTGCTTCATTGTCTCTTTCACATCTGTGTTACCTCTGAATTTTCCACTGGAATGTGTCCTAACAGGAGAAAAACATCTGGCAAAAACAATGCCTTCCCATTTGGTATCTAGTATGAGATGTTTCCTCCTTTAGTCTTCATGCCATGGGCATTACACTGCCCACAGTCTACGCATGGTTTGGATGTGACATTTGGGCACAAATTATAGGCATGACTCATCAAACTGTGCAATGCCTGCAGGTTAAAAATTTAATTAAAAAGTACCTAGGCAAGTGTTTCTCATCCCTAGGCGCCTAAGGGGTGAGAAAGTGCCTAATGTGGACCCTAGTCATTTAATTTGTGAGATACAAATTAAATGGTGACTTTATGACTTAAGTGAGGAGGTGAGTGAAGAGACACTCAATCTCAACCACCCATCTAATCCAATCTCAACCATTGGATGTGAGACTCCTCACCTACCAAGCATGAGGTCGATTAGGGTATGGGGGCGCACCATTGAGGTGCTTGTTCATTCATTTTTGAGAGAGAGCAAGAGCATTTTCGAGCAGAAAGAAAGAGGCCATTTCTAAGAGCTAGGGCACGCATTCCAAGGTAGAATACTAGCACAGAAATCGAGGCAAGAGGTTCAGCATACACAGGAGGTCGTACAGTACGGATTTTGGGGTTTGTACAGTCTTTTGTGTGCACAGAAATCGAGGCAGCATACAACATTTAATTCTGTCTCTATGGTACGGATTTATCAGTTCGTACAACCGTACTTTGGCACAATTTTCGAGGAGGCACAGTCGGTCGTACACAAGCCTTACCGTACGGATTTCATACAGGTCTATACAGTCACTTTTTGGCATGGAAATCAAGGCAGGTTGTGTGGGTTTTCTAGGAAGTTTGGGACAGTTTCCAAGGAGGTCGTACAGCCATTAATGCACCCAGAAATTTGTTGTAGTTGTTGACATGAATTTCAAGGTGACCGTAAAGCCATTTGGAGGCACAGAAATCGAGAAGCAGACCTGTAATTTATTGCAGAAAATTCTGGGAAGAGTTTTGAGAAGTTTTGCTCATTTTCCTGTGTGAAGACTTGGCACAGTTATCGAGATAAGTTTGTCATTTAAATTTCTAAAGATGAACATGTTGTAACAAAATTTCTCTGAAGCTCCTAAATAATAAAAAACTCCCTCTCTCACTGGTTTTCCCCTTGTGGGTTTTTCCAAGGTCGTTGTTAGACTGAAAATCTCTGTGTCAATATTTTTCTGAGTTTATGTGCTGTTGATATTTTATTTCTGCGTTATAAACGATGTTCAAAATCCTCATGTTTCAATTCTGAAAATTATTTTCTACTGAGTTTTATTTGTTGTTATAAAACTGGGTTTGGGCATTAAACATTGGCTGAAAAATCAGCGACACTGAAACTGGGTTGGGGTCTGAAATTTTACATGGTATCAGAGCTGAGTTGAAAGAAGCAGAGATATTTCAGCAAGTCAGAAAGTTGGGACAGCAGTCACTTCACAGGGAAGATTTTTGAATTTTTCATTTTCATCAGAAAGGGGTCAATGACTACGGGTTTGAGGGTTGAGGACAGACTTGATGGGGCAGCAAATTTTAGTGCTTGGAAGGAGAGGATGATCTTGTTTTTGCAAGAAAATGAGTTGTGGAACATTGTGGAAAATATCACAACTCATCCTGTGGTGGTACCTACTGATGCTACTCTTCTTGCAGCTTACACTAAGAAGAGTATCAAGGCTAAGAGGATTATTCTTGATGCCATCAAGGACCATTTGATTCCTTACTTGACGGGGAAGGCAAATGCCTATGAGATGTGGGAGTCTTTGACTAAATTGTACCAGAGTACTAATGAAAACCGAAAGATGGTTTTGAGGGAAAAACTAAAGAGCATAAAAATGACCAAGGCTGAAAATGTGGTCACTTACCTTACTAGATTGACAAAGGTGAGAGATGAGCTTGGCGTTGTGGGGGAGGCTATAGTTGACAGTGAACTTGTGAGAACAACATTGAATGGAGTTTCCAAACAATGGGTTGTTTTTGTGGAGGGCATTGTTGTTAGGGAGAAGCTTCCAAACTTTGAACGTCTTTGGGATGACTTTGTTCAAGAGGAGACCCGAAGAGGTTATGTACATGGAAGTTCATCTACAGGTCATGAGGAGGAGAATGTGGCTCTTGCTGCTAACAGCAAGAAGAAGTTCAAAAAGGGTCCTAAGGGTGGTAACAAACCCAAGAGTGAAGGGAAGAAAGACATGAGCAAAGTCAAGTGCTTTGCATGCCACAAGTTTGGGCACTATGGAGGTCAGTGTCCTAACAAGAAGAAGAAACAAACAGCAGCTTCAGCAGCGGTGGAAGAGTTCTCCACCAAGTTTGACAAGGAATCTTCCTTGGTTGTGTGTTTATCCACGAAGACCACTCATTCAGATATGTGGTATATTAACAGTGGTGCCTCTCGCCATATGACAGGGGTTCGTGACCACTTGACAGACCTTACATAGATTGGAGATGTTGAGGTAGTGCTTGGAGATGACCGGGTGGTCAAGGCAGTTGGTTGTGGGATTGTATCATTTCAAAGGGAGTCTTTGCCTCCCATGTCTTTGACATAGGTTATATATGTTTCGGGCTTGAAGAAGAACTTAGTGTCAATTTCTGCTATTTAGGAGAGGGGCTTTGAGGTCTTGTTCCGTGATTGGTAGGTTCTCCTTTACCCAAAGGGGTCTAGTATCACTTCGGCCAAAGTGATTGGGACTAGACATGAGAAGTTGTACAAGCTTATGTTCTAGCCAGCGAGAGCATTGATTCATACTACCAGCAACAGTGACCTATGTGAGTTATGGCACAAGAGGATGGCACATTTGCACCATGGAGCTTTGAGGCTACTGAGGGAGATGGTGACAGGAGTTCCAAATTTCAGTTCAGAGCACCATGAGTTGTGCAAGGGGTGTGCTTTGGGAAAGTACACCAAGGCTGCTTTTTCAAGCAGTGACAGTAGAGCAGCGGAGATTATTGATCTTATACATTCAGATGTATGAGGCCCGATGTCTTCGACATCGTTGACTGGTTTTCTATACTATGTTATATTCATTGATGACTTCTCACGAAAGTCTTGGATTTTCTTCATGAAGACCAAAGGACAGGTCTTCAATCGGTTCCAAGAGTTCAAAGCTCTTGTGGAGAACTAGACATGAAAAAAAATCAAAGTTCTGAGGACAGACAATGAGGGTGAGTATACCTCCAACGAGTTCATGGACTTTTGTGCAGGAGAGGGCATCAGGAGAGAGTTGATTGTTCCTTACAACCCACAGCAGAATGAGGTTGCAGAGAGGAAGAACAGGGCCATTGTTGGGGCTGCGAGAGCCATGCTACATGATCAGGGGTTGCCACTATTTTTATGGGTTGAGGCATGCTACACTGCAGTTTATCTGCAGAACAGGAATCCTCACAAGGTTGTGGGGAGCATGACTCCTGAGGAGGCTTTTTCAGGGAAGAAGCCTAAGGTGGGGCACCTTCGGATTTTTGGGTCCATCACTTATTCACATGTCCCTTCTGAGAAGAGGACAAAGCTGGAGCCCACGACAGAGAGAGGGATCTTTGTTGGGTACAGTGAGACTTCAAAGGCTTTCCATATATACCTTCCTTCCTCGAGGAAGACTGTCTTGAGGAGGGATGTTCGAATTGAGGACGACGGAGCCTTTAGGAAGTCTAGAGGGACAGAGAAGGGTGAGCAGTCTTCACCTCACATTCAGGTGAGTCTGCAACAGACTACAGTGACACAGAGTTCGGGGCCACCAGTTTCGAGGACGACAGGTTCACAGGTGACAGAGCCACAGGGTTCAAGTTCCCAGGCTACTGGTCCACAGGTTTCAGGATCAAGTACTCCAGAGTCTACTTCAGGATCACAGTCTTCAGGATATGGGGTTGAGCAAGGAGAGTCCCCTCCACGGGACACTACTTCAGAGAGGAGGAAGCACAGGGTTCAGTGGGGAATCCCAGACAGACAGTGAGGGAGAGTAAACCTCCCGAGAGGTTTTGCAGCTACATCGCGATGGTGAGCAGTATTCGAGAGTCTGAGCCTTCCACTTTTGAGGAGGCTACCAGTAGACAGGTTTGGAGAGATGCCATGATGGAGGAGTACAATTCCATCACGAAGAACAATGTCTAGGAAGTTGTTCCTAAAACTGAGGGGAAGTCAGTGGTGACTTCTAGGTGGCTCTATAAACTCAAGCATGCTGCAGATGGCAACATTGAAAAGTACAAAGCTCGCTTTGTGTCTTGGGGGTTTTCACAGGTTGAGGGAGTCGACTATGATGAAACCTTTGCGTCGATGGCTAGATACACTTCGATCAGGGCAGTGATATCAATTGCAGCAGAGATGGGTTGCAAGATCCACCAGAGGGATGTGAAGACCGCATTTCTGAATGGTCTTATACAGGAGGAGGTGTATATTAAGCAACCATTGGGCTTTGAGGTGCATCGGAGAGAGTCTCATGTGTGTAGACTGAAGAAGGCATTGTATGGGCTGAAACAAGCTCCCAAAGCTTGGTATTCGAGGATAGATGCCTATTTGCAGCAGTTGGGCTTTGAGAAGAGTGAGGCGGATCCCAACCTATACTTCATTGTGGTTGGAGAGGATCCTCTCATTCTTTTGCTATATGTGGATGATCTATTCATTATAGGGGCAGAGAGACTCATCAAAAGCTGCAAGGAGAGCCTTGCTTCAGAGTTCGAGATGACTGACATCAGACTGATGCATTACTTTTTGGGATTGGAGGTTTGGCAGGAGCCTGGACACATCTTCCTGGGACAGGGGAAGTATGTGTGACATTCTGAGCAAATTTCAGATGGAGGATTGTAGGCCCATGACCACTCCTATGATTACCAACTGGAAGAAGCTTCATGCTTCTGAGTCACAGTTGGTGGATTCCACTTTGTATCGTCAGATGATTAGGTCATTGTTGTATTTGGTCAATACCAGGCCAGATATTTGTTTTGTTGTCAACACTCTCAGTCAGTTCATGGTGGAGCCTAGGAGAGTGCATTGGGTGGCAGCAAATCATGTGCTCAGGTATCTTTGTGGTACGGTAGATTATGGTCTGGACTATCAGAGAGGAGATGGAGTTCGTCTGGTTGGCTATACAAATTCAGATTGGGCAAGATGTGTCAATGACAGGAAGAGTACTTCAGGGTGTTGTTTCGGATTGGGCTCAGCAATTGTGTCGTGGTTTAGTCGGAAGCAAAAGTCAGTGGCTTTGAGTTCTGCAGAGGCTGAGTATATGACAGCCAGTCAGGCCAATTGTGAGGCCCTTTGGCTTCGCAAGTTGCTGGTGGGATTGTTCGGTGTGCAGTTGAGGCCTACCGTGATTTACTGTGATAATCAGAGTTGCATCAAACTCTCGGAGAATTCAGTTTTTCATGACCGGTCTAAGCATATCGAGATTCGTTATCACTTCATCCGTGACTATGTTCAGAGAGGAGTTGTGGAGCTACAGTACATATCCACAGAGGAGTAGGTTGCAGACATACTCACCAAAGCATTGGGCAAAGGCAAGTTTGTATTTTACAGGGACAAGCTTGGAGTGGTGAGTAACACTTTCCTCGGTAAGAGGGAGTGTTAAAAATTTAATTAAAAAGTATCTAGGCAAGTGTTTCTCATCCCTAAGCGCCTAAGGGGTGAGAAAGTGCCTAATGTGGACCCTAGTCATTTAATTTGTGAGATACAAATTAAAAGGCTAAGTTACCAGGATTCGGATACGGATCCGGATCCGGACACGGATTCGTCAGATTTTTGAAAAACCAGGATCCGGATATGGCGGGGAAACAGCAAGTACAAATAATATAAAAAATAATTTTATAATTTAAAAAAATAAAACTTATATCCCATCTCACTATCTTTGCTAATGAAAATATTTTTAATAGTGCCTCTACCATTTTTATGTCAAAGACACTAAACATGCATTTGTATTTAACATTTAAGAGAGATCTATTGTAAAACTATAGTTCCACTCTCTTGGGGCTAGAAAATTCGCCAATTTTTTTTATGGTAAGAATTGCATCTTTAAAATATGATTAAATATACTTGCTAGCATAGTCACTTGGTTCATGTTCGCGTTCGAATACAACACCTATGAAATTCAAGCAAAAATTCGCCGCCTAAAAAAATTGGATAAAATTCCTCATTAAATTCAAAATATATATAGATAACAAATATTAAATAGTAAATATATTGATTTTAATTTTTATAGAACATATATTACATAAATTATAATATAATCTTTATATAACTTTATAATTTTTAAAAAATAGAAGTTTTATTTATTAAAAATTTACATATATTAAATAATAAATATATCATGTTTAATTTTTATATAACATATATTATATAAATTATAAATTTAATACAACCTATATATAACTTTATAATTTAAAGAAGATAAGTGTTATTTATAAAAAAATTAAATATATATGTTTACGATTTTACGTTTACCGGAATTCGAAATTGGGAAATTATAGGAATTTGGGAAGTAATATGCGTCTCATGTCCCAGATTCTCGAACCATGTGCAGAGAACCGTAGGCGTCTCAGGTCTTGGATTCCCAACGAACACCGGATAAAAATCTGCGGCTGTTGGGTTTGTTGTAGCCGGATCCACCTCCACCGCACCGGATACAGATCAATTTTTAAGAAACGGCTATATGCCGGATCCTAGGTGGATCCAGCCGGATCCGGATCCGGATCGGAAACGGGGATCCGCGGATCCTGAGCTTGACTCCCGCGGATCCGGTAACATAGTTAAAAGGTGATTTTATGACTTAAGTGAGGGGGTGAGTGAAGAGACACTCAATCTCAACCACCCATCTAATCCAATCTCAACCGTTGGATGTGAAACTCCTCACCTACCAAGCATGAGGTCGATTAGGGTATGGGGGCGCACCATTGAGTTGCTTGTTCATTCATTTTTGAGAGAGAGCAAGAGCATTTTCGTGCAGAAAGAAAGAGGCCATTTCTGAGAGCTACGGCACGCATTCCAAGGCAGAATACTAGCACAGAAATCGAGGCAAGAGGTTCAGCATACACAGGAGGCCGTACAGTATGAATTTCGAGGTCCATACAGTCTTCTGTGTGCATAGAAATCGAGGCAGCAGACAGCATTTAATTATGTCCATACGGTATGGATTTATCAGTCCGTATAGCCGTACTTTGGCACAGTTTTCAAGGAGGGACAGTCGACCGTACACAGGCCGTACCGTACGGATTCCGTACAAGTCCATACAGTTACTTCTTGGCACGAAAATCGGGGTAGGTTGCTGTGTGGGTTTTCTGGGAAGTTTGGCACGGTTTCCAAGGAGGTCGTACAGCCATTAACGCACCCAAAAATTTGTTGTAGTTGTTGGCACAAATTTCAAGGTGACCATACAACCATTTGGAGGCACGGAAATCGAGGAGCAGACCTGTAATTTATTGCAGAAAATTCTAGGAAGAGTTTTGAGAAGTTTTGCTCATTTTCCTGTGTGAAGACTTGGCACAGTTATCGAGATAAGTTTGTCATTTAAATTTCTGAAGATGAACATGCTGTAACAGAATTTCTCTGAAGCTCCTAAATAATAAAAAACTCCCTCTCTCACTAGTTTTCCCCTTGTGGGTTTTTCTAGGGTCGTTGTTAGACCGAAAATCTCTGTGTCGATATTCTTCTGAGTTTATGTGCTGCTGATATTTTATTTCTGCGTTATAAACGATGTTCAGAATCCTCAAGTTTCAGTTCTGAAAATTATTTTCTGCTGAGTTTTATTTGTTGTTATAAAATGGGTTTGGGCATTAAACATTGGCTGAAAAATCAGCGAGACTGAAGCTGGGTTGGGGTCTGAAATTTTACACAGGTCCTCCATGATACCCTCAATTATAGTGTCTGATCTGCTTCATCTGTTCATCAATTCATGGTACCTCGTGGTGATGAGTGTCTCATTTGAAAACTTTATAAAACCCTTGGGCCTTTATAATATTTTCTTTTGAATCCACCCTTTTAAAACATATTAAAGGTCTAGACTTCAAAATGTAAAAAATTTAACAACCTAATATTATTTAAGTATTCAGACTCGCATTTTTAACTCATGCAGATGTTGATCCTCTCATTTCCCAAAGACTTTGACTTTAATCCTCACTTGCTCACAGCCTCCAGCATTGGGTATCGCTCTGATACCATGTATAGATTTGAGAATACACACAAATAACAAAGGAATGTGGAATAGAAACTTTTATTTATTGAAGTCGTAGATACATTGACGTCGATAAGCTTCTAAGTTCTAACTTCTAAGTTCTAACACTCGATTAACTCTCAACTCTAATGATGTTAACTTAATATTGACATGACATTTATTAACTTTATTGAATACTAACACTGACATGTAATATGACTGGAGCATCAATACCCCAACATAACTAGGCTTGTATCCATGCTAACCTATAACACTCACTCTTGTTTTTGTGTCTTTTAGGAATGGAAAACCAATCTTCTTCATCGGTTTTCTCAATGGTTATGTTAAGATCAAATTCATCTGTGACATGAAAAATACACTGTAATTCATCATCACAAAGCTTTCACCGGTCAGAGATACATTTCTCTTAAGAGCGGATAGATTCCAAGTAACTGTGCACATAACTCTTCCTTCAACTTAAATGGAGATAGGAAGGATGTACACAAGTGTTTTCATGTACAATGTTTTTTGTTTGCATATAAGAGTTTTTTTTGTCAATGCTTCCAGTCAACACAAGCACAGGCATGTCAACTTGTGAAAGCAAGCCTTTGGCTAAGCTCCCATGACTGGGGATCATGTATTCGGCCAAATTTTCCCAGGACTTGCACTTGGCCCCATCCACTGTCACAAGTAATGGTGTACAACAAACACAAGCACAAGCACAATTATGTCATAGGTGAGACTTGAACCTTGGTGGTGACTTTAACATTGCCCTCTTTCACCAATCCAGAAAGCCACCATTGACTCATATAAGATGTTTCATAATCATAACAACTGTCCCGACACATTGCTGGAGATATATTCATTAGAAATGAAAAAGGAAAACTACTGCTTACCATCTGTGGATTTCTAGTCATTGCCCACACCTCCACGGGAGCTTCCCGGAATAAAATGAGGAGATACCTGTCATTCAACACAAACATTCAATTAAGACTCTCAAAATTGGTTTCCTTCATTTTAATCAACTGCTTTACATTATGAGAAACCCAGATGATTCAAATGCATTAAGACTCTCAGAAAATACTCCACATGAAAAAGAAAGTTCTCACGAAGAATGAGTTGCAGCATGTGATAACCTCAATCGTAACAGACTTTTAAAAAAAGATCCTTTATCTGATATCAATGATCCCTTATGCTATTCAATATAGCAGTTAATCGGAATGCATGGTTCTTTCAACAGCCATGCAATAATTAGAACCTCAATTTATAGCATTAAACCAATCCAGAGATACTAAATTTTAAAATTCTATCAGCATGGACAAGAAAACAATCATGTGAGTTATTGACAGAGATCCATCATCAATGTTTCATTCTTCTAAGTTTCAGTGCAATATTTTTACCAACAAGTTACAAAATGCAAGGATGAAACATCATTCATATATATATGTGTCATTAAAACTACAACATGTAAAATGAAGCAAAATAATGGCATATTAATAAATGTTTAACATAAAGCTGGGATGTCCAGCATAAATTACTAAACTCGTGTTTCTGCAAATATTAAAATATCAGTTACTATTTGGGTAACTCTGTAGTGGTTTTGAGTGTAACAGTGTTCATACCGTTATCCACAAACACGCACTTATAGAGATAAAGTCCGAAAGCTCAAGTGCAATCTGGTGTAACCAAGAGGGAGGCCATTGTCACCTCACCATTCCTCTTTCACTTTAGACCAGATCTCCTCCGGCTCAAGGGGGGTTTTCCTGGATTAAGATTGCTAGGACTTACGGCTAGGAAGCTCAAGATGATGTAGAGAGTAAAGTGCAAGCAAAATGGTTCTGGGTAGCTTTAGAGTATGAAAAATGATCGGAGGAGTGGAGATCAGTGTATTTTCCTAAGTTGCGGGAAACGCCCTACCCCCACTGTTTCGGAGTTGGAAACGATCTGAAACGCCGAAACAGGTACGGTATGGCCGAGAAACATCGTCGGTCGTACCGTACGGCGTTTCTCGATTTGGAAACGTCGTACAATACGACCGGCGGCGTTTCTCGTCCGTACCAGTCCGTAAGGCCGGCGTTTTGACTGTTCTAAGGCATCTTAGAGGCCAAAAAAAAAAATAGGGGGTTGTGGGAGTTAATATGGACATGGTTTCCTTCTAAAATGTCATTTATGTGTATCATTATGTATTTTTGCAATATAATGTTTTATTTAAAAATATATATATATATATATATATATATATATATATATATATATATATTATATACGGCGTTTCCCCCGACGTTTCCATTTTTTGAGGACATGTTTCGTACCGTCCCGGTTTCGAAAACTTAGAAACGTTTCCCCGTTTCGTGCAACTTAGGTCTTTTCATAGGGAAAAGAAGTCAATGCAATGGCAGCTTTAATGGAGGACAAACAACAAAGAAAACTTAACGATTGACCCCAGGGGGATGTACCCTCACAACCCCTAGGTATGATTCTTTAGGAAAACAAGTTAGGGGGATGTACTGTTAGAATGTGCTTGTTTTACCATAGACAATATCACTATTGTCACCCAACCATAGGCCGAAGCCACCCTCCAAGCACCTTGACCTTGACAGAGAGAAGAATCCTGGTAGCAATTCGATAGCCAAGCAAGGCTAATGCACCAAGGAAGAAGTAACCAAAGTTGATCAGAGAGTCCAACCCAAAAGATAGAAGCAATAGGCTTCAAAACTGGCGGCATCACCTTCTCCAAAACTTGCGCACAAGACTGTCAGACTGCAGTGCGCACAAGTCTCTCTGTAATTCTGAGAGTTGTGTGTAAAATGAGAACTAGCGCCCTATATTTATACTGGCTCTGGCAGGCTACCTGGGCTGACTTCTCATTCTGGGTACTAATTAATTCATATTAATTATCTCTCTCAGCCGACATCTCTTCTAGGGTTACATTCACTTATTTTCTTGCTTCCGGAATATTATAATCTCATCAAAGGGTCACAATGGAGGTTGATACCTCCCGAAGCTACCATAATCTCAACACTACCTCCTAGTTAGGGAGGTATAACTGATAATGGTCTTGAGCACAAACAGACCATTCAACTGGTAGCATCACGAGCACCGTCATTATTATCCAACTGGATAATCTCCATGACAACTGGCACAATGTCAACTGACAGAACACAATTGTGTTTATCCATAGTAGTACACAACTACTCAATCTGTAACGCACAGTCACAAACCGTGGAACATATCCACCACAGTAGTATATCTCTACTGTCTGGAGACATGCAGTCTCCAACATATCAACTGATATCAACCTGCATAGAAACAATGTTATGATATAAACTGAGTCATCTAAGCCATTCTTCCACTCACATATGTGAGATCTGGAAGAGCATTTGCCCTCAGAGTAGAACATCAATGATGGGCTATCTGGACTATTCTTCTCAAGCAAGGAAGAATAATTGTCTCGATTTTTGAGCCTGGACCATTCCCTATCCTGGGCCATTCCTCCTACACTAAACAAAGTGCAACCTGGAGTGAATGAGTCTGCCCTAGGGAATGCTTGTCCCTAATTGTTGAACCTGGACCATTCACCTATCTGGGCCATTCCTCCGACACTAAACAAAGTGCAACCTAGAAAGAATGAATCTGCCATAGGGAATGACTGTTCGGACCATTTCCAAAGGAAATGACTGTCCTACACCAACCTCCAAAACGGACCATTCTTCAAAACTGCTCACAATTGTGAGGTTCGAAAGAATGACTGTCCGGCGAGGCGGACCAGTCTTCTTGAGTAACCCTCAAGAAGAGAGACTGTCCTAGACCATTCCCCATGTTAACCACAATGGGAAATCGTTGTCTATGGTACATCAGCAATCCATCGAACCATTTTCATTACGAAATGATCATTCGATCTGGACCATTTTTCGAACTGGAAAATGCTTGTCCGTCAGAAATCTTAACCACTTTCCGAACTGGAAAGAAACTGCCCAAGCTGGACCGTTTTTCAAACTTGAAAATGACTGTCCTCAATTCAATGATATGTCAATGCCCCCTCCCAACCTAGAGAGTCATTTCTTCCCTTTCAGCTAAGGGAGTTATTTCCACAATCCCCAATTTGTCTCGGAAATATGAAAACTTTATTCTAGACAGAGGCTTTGTTAGGATATTTGTTGTCTGCTCATCTGTGGGGATATACTGGAGCTTTACTTCTCCTTCCTGGACTTTATCTCGAATAAAGTAGTATTTGATCTCAATGTGTTTCGACCGTTCATGAAACACTAGGTGTTCTGATAGCCTTATACAACTCTGATTGTCATAGTGTATTATGGTCGAATCTGGAACCTGATCAAATAAATCAGAAATCAACTTTCTAAGCCATATTGCTTTTGTACATGCCTCACATGTTGTGATATATTCTACTTCTGCTGTGCTGAGTGCGACAAACTTTTGTTTCCTGCTGCCCCAAGATATCGTAGCGGAGCCCAAGCTGAAACATATCCCTGAAGTACTCTTTCTGTCTTCTGCACTTCCTGCCCAATCTGAGTCTGTGAATCCATGAAGTTGTATATCACTAGATGTTGTATATCTTAAACCGTAGTTTAGTGTTCCATGGATATACCTTAGAACATGCTTTGCAGCTGTCCAATGCTCATGTCTAGGTTCCACCTAGAACTGGCTTAGTGTGTTCACGGCAAAGAAAATATATGGTCAAGTATTTACCAAATACATCAATGACTCAATCAATTGTCGATATAGTGATGGATCTACTAGATCAGAATCTGAATCTCTTATTTTTCTTATATCTGTGGTCATAGGAGTATCCATGGATTTGCAATCCATCATTCCAAACTTCTGAAGAATCTTTATTGCATACTTTCCTTGTCCAAGGAATACTTCACCACGCTTCTGCCATACTTCCAGTCCCAAGTAATAATGCATGAGACCAAGTTCTTTCATATCAAACTCAGAAGCTAGTTCCTTTTTGCACTAGATGATGAGAGACTCTTCACATGTTAGGAATAGATCGTCGGCATATAATAGTAGAATCACAGGTGCATTGTTCACGACTTTGTAATAAAGATTTGGATCTGCATTACTTTTGGAGAAACCAAGTCTCATTAGATAGTTGTCTATTCTGGCATACCAAGCTCTTGGAGCTTGCTTGAGTCCATATAACGCTTTCTTTAGTCTGCAAACATGAGTGTCTTTGGAATGTACTTCAAACCCTTGAGGTTGTTCAATATATACTTCTTCTTCGATTGCTCCATTGAGGAAAGTTGTCTTTACATCCATCTGATGTAAACTCCATCCCATGGAAGCGGCAAGAGATATGATAGTTCTAATGGAA
>ML779941.1:1304911-1318983 GCA_009831015.1 Picea engelmannii
TTCCACCAGCACGCATCACCCTTGTACGTCCTCCCTTGCCAAAACTTAGGATAAAACACAAAATGCACATGTCTTTTTGGAATAATATTAAAATATTATTCCCAGGCTTAAGCCCCCTAGGCTTAGCCCCCAGACTCAACACTTAGCCCCTTTCCCACCTTCCAGCCCCTAATTCCTTGCCCACTCTGTGGATGCTCAGTCCCCCTTCACTCATTCATCGTGGTCGGTCTGCACCTGGCGATGTTTATATTTTATTAAATGTTCTGCATACATACAAGTACAACAGCAGGCTCCTGGCCTTCAACACTTAGGCTCCCCGGCCTAACAAACACATAAGTCTCCAGCTTATAAGAACTTGGCTCACCAGCCTATAAAACATAATGACAATTCCTTTCAGAACTTGGTTTACAACGGGGCTCGACCTTGGGGACACTACATGCTACATAGCTGGAGAATCTTTTGGGCTTCTTACTTTTTCTGAAGGTCCCACTTGGGGTCTTGAGTCTTTCTGCTTCTTATAGGGTTGCTTCAAGCCAAGCTGGTCATTTCTTGGTCTTAGGTACAGTGTCTAAATCAGTGGTCTCACATGGTTGCATCGGA
This sequence comes from Picea engelmannii, assembly GCA_009831015.1. Classification (NCBI taxonomy): domain Eukaryota; kingdom Viridiplantae; phylum Streptophyta; class Pinopsida; order Pinales; family Pinaceae; genus Picea; species Picea engelmannii. The sequence continues at coordinate 1,305,512 of ML779941.1, forward strand.
TGATCAAGTTGTTCCTTTTCTTCATTTTGGTTTTCTGGAAGACATGTGCCTTCTTCAATAGGCTCTTCATACTCTTCTTCTTCTATAGTTTCTTCTATGGATTTCTTGAAAGCCATCTTTTCATTGAAGGTCACGTCTCTGCTGACTTCAATCTTATGTTGTTTCGAGATATAGATTCTATAAGCCTTGGATGATTCGCTATATCCCACGAATATGCCCTTCTTTCCTGAGGGTTCTAATTTATTCCTTTTTTCCTTGGGAATGTAAGAGTAAACAAGACATCCAAAGATTCTTAGGTTTTCTATATTAGGTTTCTTACCTGAGAAGGCTTCTTCTGGAGTCATATCCTTCAATATGTGGTGAGGACTTTTGCTCTGAACATATATTGTTGTCATGGTTGCTTCTCCCCATAAGAACATAGATAAACCTTGATCGATTAGTAGTGCCTTTACGGTTTCTTCAATAGATTTGTTCTTCCTTTCTGCTACACCATTTTATTGAGGATTATGAGGAACAGTCAGCTCCCTCCTAATCCCTGTCGATTTGCAAAAGGCAACAAATTCCTTTGATGTGTATTCTCCACCATTATTTGTTCTCAGGGTCTTGATTTTCTTGTTTGTGAGGTTCTCTATTTCTTCTTTGAATGCTTGAAACTTGTTGAATACTTCGTCCTTTGTCTTCGGGAGATATAACTAAAACTTTCTTAATAATCATCTATGAAGATTACGTAGTAAAGAGAACCTCCTAGAGATTTGATTGGCATCGGACCGCAAACATCTGAGTGTATTATATCTAAAATCTCTTTAGATCTATTGTTGTTGCTTGGGAATGGTTTCTTGATATTCTTTCCAAGAGCACATCCTTTGCAAATTCCTTCATGTGTAGACTACAATTATGGTATTCCTTCAACCATCTTTTTGAGAAAAGGTAATGCTTGATAGTTAAGATGAGCATACCTTCTGTGCCAAAGTTCATTGGGATTGACTTCATCATGTACAAGAGCTTCTTCATTTTGTTCTAGTAGTCTGTATAGATTTCCTTCACGGGTTCCAATAACCCTAGCGTTCTCTATGTCGGAGTCTTTATGCCAAGATAACACCTTTCCATCTACAAAAGCTATTATGTTTCCTTTGTCTTCTAGGCAAGATATGGATACAAGATTCTTTTCTAAACCAGGTACATATAAGACATTACTCAAATGAACATTGTTACCTGTTTTCAACTTGACAGAGGTTTGTCCAAATCCTTCGACTGGGTAAGTGCTTTTGTCTCCAAGCTCTACCTTGTACGATGTCTTCTTCTCATTTAGATTTAAGAGTCTGTCTTGATCTCCCATTATATGCCTAGAAGCTCCACTATCAATTATCCACATGTCATCTTCAATCGTTCCTGTGAGTGCTGAGTAGTGTAGATGACTAGTCTTTTCACTCCTGACTTCGGTTGACTGGTGACTGGTCAAGTCTTGATCCAAAAATTCAACCTTGACGTTTCTGCCTTCTGAGAGTGCCAAGAGGTGCGCTGGACTAGGGCGCACTTGAATACCTTCTTCTTGAGCGAGATGTTCCATCACAAGGTGTTGGATTGGGGTTTAAGGTTTCTGCAACTGCTCCTACTAGTAACCCTAGCGGCAGTGTCTTGGAAGTTGCTCCTGCTAGTAAACCCTAGCGGTAATTCTTTAGCGAGCTTAGTATCCTAATGGCTATGCTTCCTTCCAGCGGTTAAATTGAATGGAGGAGGTGTGGGCCCATATTCTGTTAGAATGTGCTCGGTTTACCATAGACAATATCACTATTGTCACCCAACCATAGGCCGAAGCCACCCTCCGAGCACCTTGACCTTGACAGAGAGAAGAATCCTGGTAGCAATCCGATAGCCAAGCAAGGCTAATGCACCAAGAAAGAAGTAACCAAAGCTGATCAGAGAGTCCAACCCAAAAGATAGAAGCAATAGGCTTCAAAACTGGCGGCAGCACCTTCTCCAGAACTTGCGCACAAGACTGCCAGACTGCAGTGCGCACAAGTCTCTCTGTAATTCTGAGAGCTGTGTGTAAAATGAGAACTGGCGCCCTGTATTTATACTGGCTCTAACAGGCTACCTAGGCCGACTTCTCATTCTGGATACTAATTAATTTATATTAATTATCTCTCTCAGCCGACATCTCTTCTAGGGTTACATTCACTTCTTTTCTTGCTTCCGGAGTATTCTAATCTCATCAAAGGGTCACAATGGAGGTTGATACCTCCCGAAGCTACCATAATATCAACATGTACCCTCACTACCCCTAATGTCGTCCTATGTTTTCTTTGACTTCTAGCACAAGATCAAATGAACTAGGTCAAACCCTAGGTGGATAAACAATCTTAACCCCTACAACTAGAACCTAGCCAAGACAAACCCTAGGGGGATAAACAAGTTTAACCCCTAGAACTAGTCTCGAATGCTTCGAAAGGATTAAGATGAATGAAGTAAGAGAAGGGAATAAACCATCTTAATCCTTCCTTAGGGTTTCTAAAATGAGCCAAGGATATAAGATAGCATGCAACTATTAACCATCTAATAGAGCATTCACCAAAATATACCATGAACCAACACTTAAACTTTAAATAGAACACTTACTACACCAAGTCACTATGCATGAAGAAACCCTAGCATCATAGATCATCCACAAAAAAAAGAGAAACATCCACAAAATCATCCATTAACAGAATTTCTTATTCCTCCATGCAAAACACCAATCCAAGACCAAAATGCTCCGAGAAATTTCAGAAATTTCAGATCTCTTAAGGGATTTCTCCCTCAAGTTGTTGTGTCAAATGAGAGGAAGGGCACCTCTATTTATAGAAGAGGTGCTCAACTTCCCTCGAAATAGAATATTAATTTTTGAAGCTAAATTCCCCTAATCTAGCCTATGGAGGGGCAAAAGGACGTCTTCAATAATTTAATAATCTAAATAATGCAAAATGTGGGCCTTTCAAGCCACGTGTACAATTCAGAAGGCGGTAGGAGCCCTCAATAATGACCAATCTCCATAAATAAAGGGAAAAGTGGGGGTGTTGGAGCAGCGTCCAGCCTCCAAAGGCCCTTCAAAATCCCTGGATCCTTCATTAACTCTTCCAACCTGTCCACAGCCCCATCAAAAGGGGCTTTCCCAAGCCACATCAACCCCAAAGGCCTTTAAAAGAATCAACTCTTCCAAATAGTGGATCTCCTACACCGGTCAAACAACAACCCAATCTTTCCTCATATGCGATCGCAATGGGCCTCACAATGGGTGTTTATGCCCTTAAAAGGTAGGCAGACCCTCATATTGTGTATGGTTAACATTCCCAGATAGGGGTCGGTCCTGAATCAAGTCGTCCCTAATATAATAGCTGATATGAATGAAACTGTAGGTCGGCCCTCTATGAAGCCATTTCAGTGCCCAGATGTGTATATATAATATATATACAAAAACACAGCTTCCAAAACGTCATTCTGCTGGGCACTCTGTCACAGAGTTATGTTGCTCTGAAATCTGCTCAATGCTCTGCACTATTTACACCCTTTCCTTCCAGTGCAGGCCTTGCAAGTACAGAGGTTCAGAAGGGTATTGCAGATCTATAGCCTGTAGCTGCTTCTTGCAGTGACTTGTCCAGAATATCTTCCTCCTCAAAATAATGTGCTTTTATTTCCATTTGGTTCACTGGAGCATGCTCTTTTCTGATAAGAACAGCTTCAACTGAAGCCTATAAACATCCTGGTTATAATTTACCAGGGGCTCATCATAGTTTGGTTTAAAGAAGTAAATAATTTAGGACAGAGCCTTGTCATTTCTCCACATCCTTGCCATCTTCTCTCCATACTTGTCTTTCAGCTCATTATTCGTATTTCCCTCAACAGGCTCCGTTTGTGGACATATGTAGTCATTAGAGCATACATCAGGCATACCTTCTCAACATGAGTTTCATAATAAGTAATTGTGACATGTTCTTTTTTATCGGTGAATTGTAGGCACCTGTCTGGTTAGCATCTATAGGTGCCAAGTGCTTGAATCCACTGTAATAATCTTCAAGAAGGCAAATGCTCACAAAGTATACTAATAACACTAAAGTAGCACAGCACCTCCAGAACATTGCTTGATCCTTGTTAAACCATTGAAAGAATGTATTTGCTGGTCAAGTCTGCTGTTTATTTCTCAGAACTTTACTCATAGACAGCAGATTTGACAGGCTTGGGCCAAGTGGACATTCTCCCTGTTTACATACAGCATTGGTACTTCCAACTGCTGGTTCAATACTAGTCACACCTTCTCCTGTCTCTGGATCCCAAATTCTGATTACTCAACTATCAGCATTGATCATTTTCGGCCTTGAATCATTTAGAGTCAAATGCCACTCCTGATCAATTACATCAATTCTTCCAACCAAAACTTTCTCTGAGACCAGGTCTGCTGGTGCCTCACATTTGGGTTGAGTTTCTTGGCTTCCCATCATTCAAGTGAGTCATGCCTTGTACTTGAGACAAAACAACTAAATCCCCATCCTGGAATTCAAGTCTCTCATCATCCACGCATGACACAAGAGCAGAATGATCGTTGCTAATAGAAGAAATAATACCCGTGTGTGGTTCCTCACTATTCACATCACATACAGTAAACTCCAGTCCAAAAATTACAAAACACACTGGAAACAAAGAGGTGCTCTTCAGTTATCTCCAAAGTCAGAGTAGATACTGTAACAGCAATATTCAATTCCTGTAGCTTAGTAAAACAAGCAACTGCTTCACCTTTTTCCAATATCAGCTACAGTGAAATAGAAATTACCAGATAAGTCCCACATTTCAACATTTGACTGGTCATGCAGAGTGACTGATTTTGCTCCTGCCAGTATAGCATTTTTTGCAACTTCAAACCCAAGACCTTGAAGGCTAGAGATAAGAACATTTGCACCATCCAGCACTCGCAGGCACATACACAATGTAGCGGGAGAAGGAAGAGTCCCTTATAATGCATATCTGAACCTCCAATTACTCCTTACCAGCTGTAATATCACCACCAAATTGCTGGTAAGAAATACTGAAAATACCCATGCCATTACAGGAGGTAACACATACCATCTATTGTAATTGATTAAACAGAAAGTAAAATAAAGTTACTCATTGCCATCATTGTGCACATCCCATTCTCATATTTTCTCTATTATTGTTACTATGTGTGGATTATATGAGAGACCATCTACATTCTTCAGGTGAGGAGCTCATATCTCTATTGCCACCAGCCTTATGCAAATATGCTTTGTTTTCTATTTCTAGAATTGGAAGTTTCCAAACGGGTTGCCAAATAGAGCTTAAAATGTGCTTGTCTTGAGACTGACCTTATCATCTAATATTACTACTCTCAACTTCAGTGGTGTTATTCTCTGTTAGTTGCTTTGAATCGAATGTTATAGCTATTCTGAAAACCACTGACGTTTACAACTATATGCTTTTTCTTCTCTAAGACTCTGCAATTAGTGTCATTGTATAGGATCTTCCAGATACATCGCATTTATATTGGGTTTTATTGACGTTTTGGACCAGACGATAAAACCACATTCGTCTGGTCCGAAACATCGATAAAACCAATATAAATGCAATGTATCCAGAAGATTTTATAAACTATATGCTTTCTAAGTTTCTAATAAGATTTTACTGAAGATTGGAGCATGACAGCGCCATGATCGCCATTTGTTACTTCACAACAGACCGGACATAAGTCATGTGCTTCTATTATCAAACATGTAACAAAATCCCAACCATCGAGGCTGAAAATTAGAGAGAAAGGTACTGAACAAATTCTGAAACTTTACCAGTGGTGAAAACTTGGATAAAGTTTTCAAATTCTGCTAAGACAAAACTCTTTGGATGGTATGGTGATTGGTCAAGTCTCATCAAGCCATTGGGACAACAATGCAGCCTTGTTCCTTCAGAGGGAAACCCACTGGACATCTTGGTTCACAGCTGTGGAAACCCTGAGCCATTTGACAAGTTATTTGATCCAGGTTAAGTATATGATGAATATCGAAATTTTGTAAACTGATCAACTGGGAATGTGCACTGGTAGCATCTGCATTCTTGTCTACGCATGCTCTGTAGAGTTATGAATATGACAGATGCAGTTCTCAGATGGGATTTCTGTTGTTTATAATGAACTTTACCAATGGTGAAAACTTGGATGAATTTTCAAACTCTGCTCAGATGGACCCTTTAGGTGGTATGGCAATTGGTCAAATCTTGTATAGCCCTTGGCACAACAATGTGGTCTTGTCCCTTGGAAAACCCCTGCACATCCTGGTTGCCAGATGAGGAAGCTCTGAGCTATTTGAGAAATGAAATGAAATAAATGTCCACAAATGACAAAATTAGGTCAATAGGACTAGGAAAAACAACCTTTTACATCAGCAATAAGTAGACAGAAGATATATGATGCAGGGTTTAAGCATATAACAAATATCAGACTTTCTAAACTGATGAATTGGGGATATGCTCTGAAAGCATCTGCATCTTCTCCCCATGTGTTGGAAAGTCATGCATATGACTTATGTGCAGTTCCCAGATGGGGTCTCTAATGTTTATCAAGGAAGCTTGGATGCATTGATGGAACCACAGTTGGATTACAGTGGGAATTAAATTTCCTCCTGAGATAAAACAAGCACTATGCAGTGGAGGAAGTACATATGCATACAGAGATGTAAGAGATTTTTTTGTTTTTTTAATATGGTTCTTTTGTGCCACATTTATGCATTCACGAGAGTTGAGACTTCTCTAAGGACCTCCCGTTCCAGACCTCATGATAGACTTCAATGGACCAGCAGATAGAGCAGTTCTAGGATTGCCCAGTGTGAGAGACAGACTTCCTGCACACAGAGTACCACTCTCTAGGCTCCATCAAGTAACCAGTCTTCCATTCAGAGATTCTTTGCCCCGGCCTTGATTGGAAGTGATAGTCCTCCTCAATCTAGGGCTCCCCCCAGGATCCCTCCTACGATAGCATAGCCAGACCCCCTCGGTACTGGATATTCTCCAGAGAACACCCTCAGACAATGCATTAGCCCCTTCACAGTGATTGATGACTCAAACAAGGAGACTTCTTCTCTCCCCCTCTTTCCACCTTGGCTTCTAGTTCCAGCACACCTTCACATGTTCTGGATGAGATTTTGCTTGTGTATTCATTTTGTGTCTTCGTCTCCTTTTTTCTTTGAGATAATCTTTTAGCTATGTTCTTACATATTTTCATGTTGCTGATAGCATAGCTATAGGAGCTGCTTAGGCATTACCACTATGTATTTACACTGGATGTACTCTTTTAGTCCCATTTACCTTCTTTTGTGGTCATTCATCAGACATTAATAAAATTATCTTATATTTACCTTATTGGCCCAACTACATGTAGAGTTCTTCACTCCATGATTCACTTTCTTTCAATACGCTGTTGGAACGGAAACAGATCTTTCTCATCATCTCCGAGCATGATCTCCAATGCTATTGGTACATCTAATGTCGTCTTTATCACTGAAACCCACGTGAGCCCTGTTCGGCCACTCCCAAACATAGCAGGTTATCACTGGTTTTCTGCTCGTTGACAGGAGACCAGATTTTCAGGTGGTTTCAAAGGCTTGGGCAAAGTAGCCTGCCTGGCCAAGGAATCCCTCCAAGACAGCGTTTCTCTACTTGCTTCAGACGATTTTTCCAGGTTCATGTGGACTCAATTAAGTGGATTTCTCCCCCTCCCCAAAGGCATCTACGTTGCAGTTTGTTACTTCCCCACTATTTCATCTCAGTTTGCTATCCATAGTAACTCAAACGGAGACCCCTATTTGGACCTAAATAGTTGCATCATTCAGTACTCGATGGGGGATGATGTCATCTTACTGGGAAACTTCAATGTTCGTGCCCAAGCTCTTCAAATCCCTCTCCATGACCACTTAAAGGACATGTTCTGCATTCAGGAAACAGATCCAGATTCAGTGGGACTCCAGCGGTTCTCTGATGATGTCTCAGGGCCTATTACAGGTTATGGCAAGCACCTCTTGCAGTTTGGTGAATCCCATTAGCTATTTATCCTAAATGGCCTCCCCTGCTTCCTGGATTCTCGCTTCTTCACTTGTCGACCTCATGGTGAAGGGGCAAGTGTAGTAGATTATGTCTTGTCCAATCAGGTTCTACTCCCCTTCATCCTCCATTTCTCGGTGACTTCCATCACCTTAGCTAACCATGCTCCTCTATCTTTCTCAATTCAAGCTGACTCCCCCCTTCGCCTGACCACCCCCATGGCCCACCTCAAACCACTTTTCTCTTTGATGAGGGTGATCCCAACATCATTACTTCCCAACTCCACCAGATGCTCCCATCCAAATCCCAATTCTCATACCTTGATTTTGTCCTTGTCAAATACACCTGTCTTTCATACACCATTTGGGAAGTTGCTCTTCAGTCCTACCCCCACTAAGCCAGATCCACCTCACCTTCCCTAAAAACTAGGTCCTACCCCATGAATCGGTCATATGACAAAAAATGTAAACTCCTCCACAATCAGCTTCGATATGCCTTCACTCATACTCACCCTTCATACCCCCATATTAAGGCTTCCTACCATTGCCTCTTCTGCCATAAGAAGCACCTCTTCATCTCCCAAAGGATGGGAGTTGAGTGCTTCCCTCATCCATTCCTCTGAAAACTTCCGGTGCACAATCTTCCCTCACCACTGCCCTCTCCCTCCCGATCCAAAATCCATGTTTACTCATACCTCCTCCCTTTATGATGTTGCTAGGAAAACCCTAATCCAAGTCACCTCTCTTGTAAGCTTGAACAATAAAGATGTGTGTTTGTCTTCAAACCTCTTTTCTTGGCGGTACTATGGTAAATTTATGATCTGATTTGTCATTTTCTGAACTGTTCATTGTGGTTATTTCTGATCTTTTGAATAGTTTTCTGCCTCTTTTCCAATCTATTATCATTGTGCTAACATGCAGGTTCCCTCCAAGCGAATAAGTATTTTTTCTCGAGTGTTTTGGATAGATTTAGCACACTGTCCAAGACATATCAGCGGCTGTTCTTAAGATTTTATACGCAGAAATCAGATTTAAAGACAGCAGTAAGGCGCTTCATTGTGCCTAGGGGACTCCCCCCAGAGGTTAGCAAGCACTAGCCCAAACGGAGAGGGGTTTGGCCAGTGACAATTTGGGGCCATTACTCCTTTAATTAGCTAAGTTTTTACCGCTGTCCTAACATATATATCAACTCAGATTGGAGGGTAGAAATTTGTGCTAACAGGAGTCGAGAAGGGCAGGAAAAATGTTGGGTGCTTTGAACGCTACTTTTTTAGCATTAATTCCAAAAAAGGATGATCCCTCAACCTTTGAGGATTTTAGGCCAATTTCCCTATGTAATATGATCTACAAAATAGTTTCGAAGATTATTGCCAATAGAATGAAGTATGCCCTGTCTATTGCTATTTCGAAGCAGTAATTTGGTTTTTTGTTCAACAGGCAAATTCATGACATTGTAGGGACTATGCAAGAGGGACTTCACTCTATAAAGATGGGTAAATAGTCAGTAGTAGTGATGAAAATCATGTTGATTTTCTTAACCTAGCACCAGGGTATTAATTCCAAGTAAAAATTGATTTTACTAAATAATATCACAGCTAGGTTATCAACGAAACAATTAAATCAGTGGAAGCAAAATCAAAAACCAAAACACATTGCACAAAATATTCGGGTAAATACCCCTGGAAAAACCCTCGTGGGAAAACCAAATCTGTTATGATTTTATTAAATAAAATCAAGCCTCTCGTCCTGGGATAATGGCCCTTCTAAGGAAATACAACTACAGCAAATAGCCTAGCCTATTACCCAAGATCAGTCCTTAGATCTTGCCAGATCCTACTTCCCTCGCTGCCCCCTTTCCACCCTTTCCTCGACCCCTACCCCTGCACACCTGAGTGCTCACTCACTCTTTGTGTACAATCACTATGTCTCCTTCTCTAGCATAGGTTGTCTTTTATAACCTTGAGTTTACCCTAAGTCCAAAACCCTAGATCTCCTAAGGTAATCTACGGTTGGGATCAAATCTCACGTTCACTTTAGATATAACGGCTAGGAATTAATTTAATTACTAATGCCAAATACTTAGGCATTTAATTAAATTAAACTCACATTAATTACAAAAGTACTCCCATGTGGAAGCACTTGCCTGATGCTACCAAAAACATCAACACTCCCCCTTAGCGAGGAAGGTACTTCCAAACACCCGAAGGTGGCTCTTTCTTCGCTGTCAAATCTGCTACCACAATTGCTCCCTCTGAAACTAAAGTTATCCCTGCCATCTCGCTTGGACCCATTTTTGAAGACTTGTACTAGTTGCCAAGATCCCTGCTTTGGACCCACTTCCCATACTCCTACCTGAAGTTGCTTTGGGCTGCCTGCAGCCTTCTGTTGYTGCTCGGTGCTTCGTTGGGCTGCCCAAGCCCTCTCCGGGCGCTGCCCAGCTATCTTAACCTGCTACCCAACAATTCTGCCAGCTGCCCAGGGTTGCCCGGTGTCATGCTAACCTTGTTAGGCGGCTTCTGGCTCAGCTAGCGGGTTGTTCCTTAGCCCACACGGCCCTGCTCTAGTAGCTAGCCCACAGCATCTGCCAACTCTCTACCGGTGGCCCTACTCTGGTGGCTAGCCCACGACATCTGCCAACGTCTTGTACCCACGCACAACCCGGTTGCTAATTCGGCTAACCTCCTTCGTCGTCACTCCACTACTTCATGTCAGCTGCTGTGAACTCTATGCAGCCTTATCTCTGGCTATCGACAGCTGTGGCAGCTGCTTTCTACTTGGCGGTTGCACCCACCAGCCGTCGCACTCGCCATACGTCGCCCCTCTACCTCAGCACCGCTACCCACGACTCATTGTCGAGTTGCCGGATCAATTCCCAACCTCTTGACGTGGATTCTTCCGAGCCCGTGCAACTTTCACCTCAACCTCACCACTTATAGATTTTCATAAAATTTTGTTAGCATTACATTTACCATAGCATTTTGATCTTCTTTTAACATTCAATAACCATATACTGAAATATATAAGCAACAGATAAACAAGCACAAGAAGACACAAAGATTTATCCTGGGAAAAACCCAACCAACTTTTCTCAAAGAGAATCTTTCTAATATCCCAATACAACCATGAACAAGCTCTATTTACAAGAGCAAACCAACAATGAAGAAACGACAGCTATCAACAGTTGTGGCAGTTGCTTTCTACTTGGCGGTTGCACCCACCAGCCGTCGCACTCGCCATATGTCGCCCCTCTACCTTAGCACCGCTACCCACGACTCCTTGTCGAGCTGTCGGATCAATTCCCAACCTCTTGACGTGGATTCTTCCGAGCCCGTACAGCTTTCACCTCAACCTCACCACTTATAGATTTTCATAAAATTTTGTTAACACTACATTTACCATAGCATTTTGATCTTCTTTTAACATTCAATAACCATATACTGAAATATATAAGCAACAGATAAATAACCACAAGAAGACACAAAGATTTATCCTGGGAAAACCCCAAACACAGGGAAAAACCCAGCCAACTTTTCTCAAAGAGAATCTTTCTAATATCCCAATACAACCATGAACAAGCTCTATTTACAAGAGCAAACCAACAATGAAGCAACCCTAATAACAAATACTTATCTCTTCTTCTTGTCAAACCCCCTAGCGAGGGTAGACAACTGAGCAACACCACAGAACTGGCGCAAGATAGGTGCATCACTAGAGCAAGATAGCGCACCACAGAACTGACACAACTGGCACAAAGCAACAGGGCAACACCACACAACCTTAGCGCAACTCTTCTAAAGGTAGCGCACAAGAGAAACCACCAAGAATATCCTTCCCCAAGTGGGGCACACTCTACAAGAGAACCAGAGAACCAAAAATAGCGAAACTATCACAACTACAGTTGCTAGTTGCCTGGTGTGCACTACAAAAGGAGAACTGTATGTCTATGCAAATGAAATGATCCAGCCTGTATTTATACTAATCTGGGTGCATGTCTGGGCCGACTTCTCATTCTGGATCTTTATTATTTTCCTGTGGGGCCGAATTCTCTTCTTGGGTCTTCAATATTACTTTATTATTTCTGTGGGTCAACTTCTCTTCCTGGAAGTTATGTTTCCACTATTTTTTTCCTATGGGCCGACTTTTCTTCCAAGGTGTTCTTCAACTATTCAATGGTCTTCCTTTGACTTCTGGAATCTTCGTCTCTTCTAAGAAAAGTTGTCCATGAGGGAATACCTCCCGCTGCTACCAAACACATCAACAACCACATCACCTGCAACTGTTATCTCCTCTATGAACGGTGTCCACTCCACCACGACAGCTTCCACACTACCACAGGACCCCTGATCTTTGCTCACGTTGATCCCTTCTCTGTCGACAGATCTAATTCCTCAATCGCTCGAGTCTCCTCTATCAGCGATCCGGTGTGCTACCTGCAATCTCTCTACTCAGTCGATCTTTGTCTTATCCGATGTGCGTTCTCTGCAAACAAATTGTGTGGTCGTACAACGTACGACGGCTGCCATACGACCCATACAATGTATTATTTCTCTCTTTTTTTTATTATTTATTTCTTTTACCCACAACTCCTTCAATAAAATTTCCCGCAGACTGCAAACCTGGAAAATAGAAATTTTCCTGCAGATCTGAAATTCTCGCTGCAAAATATTGATCTCATGCTCCTGGTTCCCTCAAAGTCTCGGCTCTGATACCATGTTGATTTTCTGAACCTAGAACCAGGGTATTAATTCCAAGTAAAACCTTATTTTACTAAATAATATCACAGCTAGGTTATCAATGAAACAATTAAATCAGTGGACGAAAAAACATAAACCAAAATACATTGCAAAAGATATTCAGGTAAATACCCCTGGAAAACCAAATCTGTGATGATTTTATTAAATAAAATCAGAGCTTTGTCCTGGGATAATGGCCCTTCTAAGGAAATACAACTGCAGCAAATACCCTATCCTATTACCCCCCCTTTCCACCCTTTCCTCGGCCCCTGCCCCTACACACCTAATTGCTCACTCACTCTTTGTGTACCATCACTATGTCTCCTCCTCTCGCATAGGATGTCTTTTATAACCTTGAGTTTACCCTGTTATCCCCGATACCTAGGGATAACTAGGAGATCATGTCTCGAGGCCCACATGGTCCTAGACATGGAGTACNGAGAGCAGGAGCGACCTAAGCATGGTCCTGGAGGACCCATCTTCTTCTTCTCAGCCAGCTTTGTCCTGTCGTCCGTACCAGCCTCCATCATTACCGGCCTGGTCTTGCATCAGAGAGGGCTCTTGCTCCATGAGGTAATTGGTCCGAGGTATCATGGTATGTGTCATATTTGATCATTATAACCCTCTTATGTATGCATTAGATCTCTTTCATTTCAGATAACTGCTTGGATTT
>ML779941.1:1334433-1349534 GCA_009831015.1 Picea engelmannii
GGGGAAACAGGGTGTTACAAGAAAGTTCGGCTAAACAGCCAATAAAAGATAGTAATAACCAGAAATTGTACCTGCCCGAAACAAAGCAACATAAAACTTATATTTGCAAGATCACTTGCTGGTTAGTACTTCATATAATTGGACTTTCTCAAATAAGAAATTGACTAATATTGTTGATGAAGCAATCAATGGTGTATAATAGCAATAATCATGATGTGTTGCAGAAAGCTCAAAATCAACAAAATCTCTATGCGGACTGTTATCGCACAGTTTGTACTTTGAAGGATAAAGGAAAGGTAAAGAAGACAAACTGATGCAACAGGAGACTACTCTATCACTGTCACCTCAATACGGTATCTCTTTCTATTTAGGGTGGTAGGCCCAGGGGAGACATCCCCGGTGACCTGGGGTTTTGAGAAGGCAAAGGTTTAAGGCTAAGTAAAAGTTCCCCCCCTCACAAGTCACCACCGATCAGAAAGTCCGACTAAACAGCCAATAAAAGATAGTAATAACCAGAAATTGTACCTGCCCGAAACAAAGCAACCTAAAACTTATATTTGCAAGATCACTTGTTGGTTAGTACTTCATATAATCAGAGACTTTCTCAAATAAAGCAATATATTGATGAAGCAATCAATGTATAGTAGCAATAATCACAATACATTACTTCACAATAAATGCTTTTAAATAAGCTTCAAAATGAGCAAGAATGATTTATCATCRATGTCACAATACCAACATTCGTTTGAAGCAAAGCCTACTATGCATTAGCCAATCTTTCAATTGTTTGAAGAAACATTAATTTGCCGCAAAGTATAGCTATAAATCAAAAGGATAATGGCAGCAATAGGGTTAGTAGGTTAGTCTAGGCTAGGGTTAGAAGGTGTTAATAATTGTTCAAAGTATTGGATGTTTGAAGTTTGTGATCAAAGCACTCAAGCATAGAAGGTCTTAGATCAGTGCATTCATAGGGCAAATGGAGTCAAACTAGATGCAAGAGTTGAAGGGACAAAATGATAATAGCAAGACCAAAGACAAGAGGGATATGATGGATGAAGTGTTGTTAAGACAAAGCTTCAACCATCAACCCTAGGGGAAAATGGCTCACTAAGGTGTAGTAACCCTAGGCCTTAGTGCGTTTTCCTCCTTCTTTAGCTCAATGACAAAGTAAAATCGGCTAGCATGAAGAGTAAATGGTAGGGTGTTGCAATGGCAAGGCCCTAGCAATATCTTCAGCAAATAAAATGGCTCCTTGGCATAACCTAGTAGGGACTTAAAATAAGGACACCAACATGTGCTTATTTCCTAGGGTTTATTCCAACAAATTTCATGAACAAAATGCAAGTAAAAATACCTTAACCATTCAAGTAAAGGAAGGATTGCAGAAATTCACTTACATTCACTAAGTATCATCAATGCCAAACCCTAGTTGTAAACCTTCCACCAAGAAAAATGCCAAAAATAGCCAAATTAAGCCACATTCAACAAGTGCGCACTAGAAATTTCACCCAAAAACCCTAAAGGAGGGTGCAAATTTCAGACCTCACACAAGTGTGAGTGAAAGATGATGAATAAAAGAGATTTTTAGCTCTCTTACTTATACCATACCAATGACCTTAATTAAATTTTAGGTCACAAAAGGCCGACAAGGCCAAAAATACATAATAATATTGTTTTAGATTAAATGTCATGATAAAACCCTAAACCAAGCATAAATGAAGACGACATGCCCTTTTAGAGTGACGTTAGCCCTTTTTAGGGCAACGTTGGCCTCCTGGAGCAAAACGTTAGGCCCACTTGGGCCTCCGGAAGCTGCCACAATTGCCTCCCAAAACCTCCACAAATGTTGGATGACGTCATGAATGTCCTGGGTGACGTCATGGCCTTCAAAGGCCAACGTCCTGGTGGAAAAGGCACAACCCCCCTAGGTACAGGTCTGCTAAGCTGCCTCTGGTGGAACGTCCTCCTCTTCCCTGGTGCAAACCCCTATGACCTATCTCTGCCCCGTGTTGGGGTCTCAGCATCCATCTGATGGGATTTCAGCCCCATGGAGGTCCGAACTAATCATCTCTCTATGTGTACCTGTCCATAAGGGTACCTGTCCGTCGGGTATGATCCTGCACATCAACAGATACGCCCTCCATGGGCTCATAAGTCATAGGGATCATAGCAATGTCAATCACATCCAATCATCAATATTATTAAACATGTGCATAAAACCCCTTTTACCCATTCAAGTGCTCAAAGACATTATACTAATCTGCAAGCCAAGTTTGGAAGAAGTGACAGGGCATCCTATTGGGCAAATGCTCACTGGATGTGGGGTGTTTCCGGGAGAAATCAAATCCAAGACATGTGAGTGGATGAGGTGGATAAGGGATGTCTGGACAAGGGGTGCAGTGATAGCAGGGAAATGCATGGCTTACCTGTGGGTGCCTCTGTAGAGGGTGAGTTGCACCTGTCATGGATGAAAATGTTTTCAAGCCCATTCATGCCTTTTATCTTTTTTCTTAATGTTTTTTCTTCAAGAAGCTAGTCAGGGAACACTGCCCTGGAGTGGTGACCAGTGGTGGCAATGTTACCCACAAGCATTTCACGGAAATGAGAAGATTGGCTTGTGATGAGACCCCCTTTCTCTTGGCTATGCCACCAAGAGCCACTACCCTGGTGTGGTGACCAGCTGTTGGTAGTGTCATACCGCTACATGCCCATGAACCTAGGTTGGCTCGTGATGAGACCCCCTATCCTCTAACTAGGTCTTGTTTTTATTATTTTTTTATGGGTCCTTCTGTTTCTTGTTGAGAAGCCCTTTACTGCTTTCTCGAGGATCCCTGGGCGAAGCATCTCAAGGTTTCATTCTTTGGCTTCTATCTTTTTCCAGCTGCTTTTACCCTCTTGGCCTTTAGCCCCTTCTTCCCACAAGGTAAGGTGCAACCCTTAAATATTTGGCCAACCCAATGCCCGGATTAGTGTAAGGATGGATGAGCGGGAGAAAGATGGAAAGTGGCAAGTATGGTGGGAGCGGACGATGGCTTCTCATGAATCCCGCCAGTGGCAACTCAAAACCTATGGGCACAAGCTTACTAGGGCATCCTGTCATCCCCCCCAAATATGGTCAAGTGGATAGGTATAAGATCCAAGCACCCGTTAGAAGCAAAAAGAATTGAATGCACATATTCAAAGGTTTTGAGGATCAGAGTGACACATACCATGATACCCGGACTCATTACCTCATGGAGCAAGATCCACTTCTGCTACAGGACCAGGCCGAGGTGATGGATGTTGTTTTTTGCTGACAAGGTGGAGGCGCTGAAGAAAAGAAAAGATGGGCCCTACAGGGCCATGTTCAAGTCGATCTGGCTCTCGGTACTCCATGTCTAGGACATGTGGGCCTCGAGACATAATCTCCTTAGTTATCCCTAAACTGGGATAACACGGACAAAAACAGGGTGGAGCGCAGTTTTGAGATAGGAGATTTGGTTTATTTGCAGTTGCAACCATATAGGAAAGCATCCATCAAAAGGAGCGGCATGGAAAAACTCAAGCCACGATTTTATGGTCCATACCGGGTGAATAGAAGAGTTGGGGAGGTAGCATACGAAATTGAATTGCCACCCGGAAGCAAGATCCACAATGTATTTCACGTGTCATGCTTGAAGAAGGCGTTGGGTCAGCAAGTAGCAGTTACAGGGGAGCTACCACCAGTTGATGAAGAGGGTCAATTGATTCTAATCCCTGAGGATGTCTTGGAGGTCAAAGAGAAAAGGTTGAGAAACAAGAGCATCAAGGAGTACCTCATAAAATGGAAGAATCTGCCAATTGAAGATGCTTCTTGGGAAGGTGAACAAGTTTTTCAGCACATTGATTCAGAATTGTTTGTGGGCAAGCAATTTCAAGCAGGGGAGACTGTAAGATCCCCTTCTAATTGATAAGATCATGAGGACTTAGTAGCCTAGTTGCTCCCCTAGGCTTTTGTCTTGCTAAAAAGGGGACTAAGGGGCCAAATTATGTCACTAAGGTAATAAAGTGGAATTATTAAAGTGACATTAGCTAAAAGAAATAAAAGCTAATTGGCTAAGATAAAGAAAAATGAAGACATGAACCTTAAAATCCAATTAAATAATTTAAGTGAAAATTAGAAGGTTGGGCTATAAAAGAGGAGGAGGGCACCTCACTCCTCATTCTTGATCATTTTTACACTTACATCTTTGAGCTCTTCAGCTTGGGTGTTTTGAGGGTTTTGAGTAAACAAACCCTAGAGATCAGCAAGGAGGTGAAAGATTCCTTTGTTCCTAATCCAAGCTTGGCCAAGGTGGTGAAAGATTCCACCCTCACCATTCTATTCAATTATATTCAGCTTCAGCAGGTGCTTTTTGGGACAAGGGCGCAACAGTGAGGGTTTTTCTACAGAGTTGGGGTGCACTTCTTGAGGGAAAGTGGTTCGATTTGCCTAGAGGACCTTGGATCTGGAAGGGATCTAGCTACAGGAGGGTTTGCTACCCCTAGAGCGCCTTTACTCATCATTTTCCGGGGATTTGTCTCTCCACACTTATTTATTTATCCAACTGGGCGAATAGCATGAATCTTTGGGTTGAATTTTTGTATTAAATAAATGATTTTTATTAGGAAAGGAACGTGGATGCATGATTTATGTGTTCAGGTTGCTAACTTGTTCAATTACAGAATTCAGGAAGAAAATTTTTCATTTTCTTATTTGTCAGGAGCTGCAGAATTTCTTATCAACCAACTTTCAGAATATCAAATCTGCCAAATGCTACAGACTTTTTCGCCAGCAGGGATATCAACAGTTGGAGTTACTCAGTGCTGTAGATTTTCTCATCATCATCTGGATATTTTCAAGAGCGTGTGATCTATGTCGAGCTGCTAACAAAGCATTGTTTGAAAACATAAGAAGCCGCGTAGGATACATTGAGCGCTACTCATAAGGGCACGATACTTTTGTATTTGATTTTTGTTCAGTCAAATGTAGGACGTGGTAGATGTAGATAGTCAAGTTAGCAAGACACGAATCTATTTTTGAGGATATGATTTTCTTTTGAAAGACAGGGATCAAAACAATTTTTCAGTTAATTCCTGGAAAAGAGAGCAACTGCCCAAGAACTCATGAAAGTTTTTGTATAAAGCAACAGGAGGAAGAACCTATTAGGGTTCGGATTTTTGACTATCAATATTATCGTTCTTCGTTACAATTAGTCTTTTGCTAAATCTTGTTCTTACTGTGATTAGTTAAATTAGCACAGGGATCAACCAACAGACTGTCAAGCAAGGGCCACTCTACAGCCATAGTGATCCTATTTTCTTAAGCAATTTAGTTAGTATTAATTTCATTTCCTAATTAGTAGAATTTTCTTCTTGATTAAGTTATTTTTTGTTCTACAATTTTGTTTTGTCACTGAGTTTTATTCTAGATTGAATTTACTTTCATGCCTTGAGTAGATTAAGATTCTTTTCAGTTTTCAGTTTCTTTATTATGTTTAGATTGCAAAGTCTAGACCAGTTCTATATGCTTAATTTGCAACAATGCAATCGGTTCAATTAGGTTCAAATGGGCCACATAGTATCATTACATTTCTATTTCCTGTAGTTATATTTTTAAACTATTGTAATTATTTTCTGTGGTTTATATTTCTAACTTTGCTGTAAATACTCCCTATAGCTTATATTTCTGTCTTGCTGCAACTTTCTGTGAAAGCAACTTGCATAAGCTACTGTATAATTTCTGATTAGATAGTTAGCATCTACCCTTCAATTTCTGTAAAGAAGAAAAGTGAGAAAAGTAATTTTCCCCCAAAATAATATAAAAAGGAAAAACAATAGTTAGTAATAAAGCCAAGCAAGCAAAAGCCTAAAAATATACATATACTTTGCACAGCGTTTTGAAAGTTTAGGTTCCCCAGTTGTTAATTAAAGTAGGTTCTCGCAGTTAATGGAGTGTTAATTCCAAGTATTGTTTGAGCCCATCACCACCTATTTGTTCAATGTCCTTTCTCCAAGACTGTGTGGCTAGAGCTATCTCAAAGTTACAATCAACAGTTTAAGTGGGATAAAGTATCAGTTCTGGAATGCTTGGAAGCCCGGTTAAATGATAGAGCTAATGCTCATTATAAAGCACTTCATTGTTATGTTTTGTGGGGTATGTGGCTAACCAGAAACAAGTTGATCTTTGAGGGGAAGGAGGCACAGTTGGGAAGGATTGTGCATTTAATCAAACTAACCTTTGATGAAGGTAAGAAGCCTCCTAAACTAATACCTCAAAGGATACTAGAGGATCCTGTTATAGAATTCAACAACCCCTGGGGATTCTTCGATGGTGCATGTCAAGGCACACCGGGAGTACGTGGAGCAGGGGCCATTCTTCACCCGAATACTGTACACCATTTTTCCATGAAGTATGGGGCTGGACAGGGAACAAAAAACAAGCCAGAATTGTATGCGTGCTGGATTTTAGTCAAAATAGTTGTTGATAACCAGGTCAGGAGTCTTCAAGTTCTGGGGGACTTTAAGTTCATGGTGGATTCGGAAACAGGAAAGAGTCGTATCTCGTCTTTGGCACTAGATCCCATTAAGGAAAGGATTTCGATACTAAGGGAACAGTTCGAGGAGATCACTTTTACTCATATTTACAGAGATCTCCATCAAAGAGCTGATCAATTGTCTAAGGAAGCATTGGTCCAGGAGGAAGGCATGCTACCAGTTCGAGAATCAGTGAATAACATACCTTATGAAGTCGTTACAAGTTACAACTACTCTCTTCTAAAATCTTACAGGTCTCTTGATTCTTTTAAGTCCGTTATAAAGGGTACAGAATGCATTCATATGTTTAAGTCTTATAATGTTTGTATTTATGTTGTTGTTGAAGAAGGTACAGAGTCCAGACAGAAATGATAATTTTGAAAGGATGACTGTATGTTGACAAGGCATGGGCCAACATAGACAGTTTGAGTTTCTGATGATTTGTTAGGTCTGGTAGTCAAGAACTGAGCCGAAAGGCTGCAACAAAGTGTATTTTGATTTCTACTTGAAATATCAAATACATTGGATATATATATATATATATCCAATGCAGTGGGTTAGCTCAATCGATTCAAACGGACTCTTTCAAGGTAGAATTCGTCGTGAGGTCTCCAGTTCTAGTTTGGTTGAGATTCTAGTCCCACTGAGTCCTGCTGGATTACCAACTGCTATTGTCACTAGCAATTGAGCCGACCACCATCCAAATATTCTAAGGAATAATGGGGATCTTGCGAGTTTTCCTTGGATTATTTGATTTTTAAGTATTTTAATCATAATAAAAGGGGCAAATAATATATATATATTATTTGCCCCTTTTATTATGATTAAAATACTTAAAAATCAAATAATTTATAATTTGTCGCTTCCCTCCATTTGTCTTTGTCTTCCAGTGACATTATTTCATGCAAAACCTACGTCTCTAGACCTCTGTGTCAAGCATTGCCTCAACCAAGATTCCATCACTTTAGATCATAAGGTTCCTTTGAAAACACCTTTAGAAATATTTAACATGTGTGGCTAGATATTTTTCAAAATAATCAATGATGTCTTTCATTCAAATCATTTATATGAGGTGTATACATATACATATAGTAGGACGATAGCTCGAGTGATTCACTGCTTTGAGCTTCTTGCAAGAGGTCTCAGGGTTGATTCCCCAGGCTAGTTGCCTCTGTTGTGTGCCTCACATGATGTCCCTGCCAAGTTAGGCAATGTAATCAATATTGATGGGTTCACGTTGCGTACCATTCGCAAAATGCAGGGATGTGCCTGAAAGTTTCCCCATGAGGTTTTCCTTGGAAAAAAATACATATAGTAGAAGGATACAAGTTTTCTTTTACCCTTGAGGAACGCCTCATGTCTTATTACATCAGAGTCACTTTATTACAACATTGTCCTAACCAATGTTGTCATAACCAAAATCGGAACCGATCAATACAAGCAACGAAAGAGTTGGAAAATGGCAGGGAAAGAAGGTAACTAAAGGGGTCTAAATCGTTAATAGATGATGACCTCACTCCAACACAAATGGAAGAAAGAAGGAAAGTGTGGGATCTAGACAAAGAAGTGAGGTAACAAAAGAAGTGGGCAACCATTTGGAATGGTAAAGCCAAGGAATCACCTGAACCGGTCAATTCAGTCAATTTGGGCAGCACTAACCTACTAGTCCAATCCACATGCAAATTTGGGGTCCTCCAGGTGTGAACAGTCCAATCCATCGTCTCTGATAACGTTAGTCCTAACATGTCATTGACTTGTCTTAGCATTACACTTTATTAAATCACTAACTTTATAAATAAATATTAATGAGCACTAGGCTCTGAGTCTTATGAAATAAACAATACATTGTATAATATTTACACATTCATGGTATGAAAGAGATTAGTTTTGTATCAGTTGTAATAAGTGTTTATGACCAAGAATGCCATAATATCAATCAAGTTGTCTGAAAGAAGCATCTGGAAACCTACATAACTCCTTGCATTGTTTTTCAAAGTCTCATATAAACTTTAAAGTACGTAGTAATCCAACAAAGTGAAGTAAAACATATAACTTGAATTTTAGTTATATTTATGCAATACTTACTTTTGGTAACGATTATAAACTATGGGAATTTAGATAACTATTGTTTCATAATGAAGAAGTATAAAAAATCACAATACAGGATGAAATTCAATACTAAAGAATAAGACAATAATATCATTGAGAAAAAATATAAAACAACCATGATCCTGCAGGCTGCGAGCTGCAAAAACAATTTTTGAATCAAGATAAAACATGAATTCACAAAACAGACAAAAGAGAGAATTTTGTAGCCTAATGACCTTTGCTAACCTTCCTGATGGAGATGCCCGAAGAGCTCGCATTGGAGCCTTCTCCGGCTTTTGCAAAACGCGGAAAAAACGGGTGATCCCACTCCGCACACATGTTATTGCGAGTCTGTTGATATAACCTCCACCTTTTTCATTCACCTGCAAATAAAAATGTCAAACTATAAGCAATTCTAGCAGAGTTACTATGGAAGCAATATCTAGAAATGAATCATTCCTAAAACAATTATTAAATATTTTCCCATCAAATTAGATCAAAATTTTTGAAGGTGTACAACCTAAAGACACTCAAATATAACATGGACATTGTGACTCTAGCCAACATTCTTAGCATCTACATAGTCATTCAAGATGATATATATGATAATCAGAATTAATTCGATCATGCAAGTATTGTTACATAAAAATAGCCACAAGGTGGACATTGTTGTCAATATTAGAAGATAAATTTATATATTATGAAACATGTGCAATAAGAGCTCAAATTGTGTCCAATTATTCTCATAAGAATATTTTCAAGTAATGATCAATCAATAAAAACACTTGTTTCTAGTTG
The DNA here is from genome assembly GCA_009831015.1 of Picea engelmannii. Taxonomy (NCBI): domain Eukaryota; kingdom Viridiplantae; phylum Streptophyta; class Pinopsida; order Pinales; family Pinaceae; genus Picea; species Picea engelmannii. Next base: position 1,343,854 of record ML779941.1, read on the forward strand.
ACTCGTCCCCAACCCTAGGACACACATCCCTTGTGACGTGTTCCACATCCCGAGAGCGAGAAGCCCTCTTGACTTGACAAATGTCCCCTCAAAAACAATCCAAAATTGTGATTACGGTGTAATGCCATTGCCATTTTTATCATTTTCAAGGTAGGATTTGCATACTCCATTCCCAACACTTTGATTTAAGATCTGATTTGCATTTTCTATATCATGTGATTTGTTACATGAACTTGTCTAGTAAGTTATCCAAAGAGGTTGACATGCATTTTTAATGCCCGCCTAGCTGATATAGACGTTTTATCTATATATTTTATGCCCAGCATATGTACAAAAGTTGGATTTGTGTTTTGTAATGCTTGGCAACCTATTACAAAGATCCAACCTGTGTATCTAGTGCTAAAATAGAGGTTGTACCCTATTGTCGTCCTTATACACACTTGCAAACGTGAGCTAAGTCCAGCTCACTTAGTGTGTCCTTAGAGGCACAATGCCTAGGTTCAAAGCCCACACTGTCACTTTGACTTGAACCTCTTCCGTCTAGGCTTACTCCTAGGGAAGCCAAGGGGGTAGACCCTAGTTTCTAGATGAGATTAAACTTTGAAGTTCTAGGAGTTGGTTTTAATTAGTTAGAGGGTTTGAGGGAAGTCTAACCTATGATGCAAAGGCAGCAATGCAAGATGCAAGATTTACTTATGTCAATCAAGCCCTTTCCTAAGTCAACTAAGACTAGTGCCTAAGGTTGGGCAAAGGGTCAACTAAAGTTTAAGGGAGTTTGATTACAAAAGATTTACAAATAAAACAATGATTACAATTACTTCACAACGATGTTAGATACAAATCCACAATTAGATACAAGATGAATAGATGATACAATAGATACAACAAGGATATCTAAGAACTACAAAATATAAAGATACGGAGAGGCAAGTTAACCATGTGTTTTAATGTGCAGGAAATAAAGGATTTCAAAGCATGGATATCATCAACACATTAAGCCAAGCATGCCCCAATAGCACTTACTTTATTGGACTGTTTTTCAATAGCAACCACAACACTCAAGACCCAACAAGAAGATGCCTCCAAATGGGATGCACTGTCTCTTGAGGGATCGCACCATAAAAGAACACTAAACAAAAGATTTGAAAGCTTAAAAGCACAAGTGTTCCACAATACTCAAAAATGACACTTAGTTAATTATTCCACAAAGCAAAAGAAATGTTATTTGCATGTAAGATTGAAAAAGAGTTATGCTTGCAAGTATTGAACCATAAGATGTACCAATGTAGCTAAGTTGTTTAAATGCTTAGTGAATTAAGGGTTACTTAAAGATTTTAAAGTTTGAATTACCCTAACTAAGTGTCAAACCAAAATCCTCCTCCCCCAATTACCAAATGGTTGTTGGATGCTCAAGAAGTGAGGCAACGAGGTCTGCCCTAGCTTCAAAGGTCAACCCTAAAGATCCGAGTACTCCTAGAAAGGACGCCACGCGCCATGAGACCATCCCCGGCCTAGCACCTTCCGTTGCTTTCCTCAAACCCCGTTTTAGATGGCGAAGATGGAGAATTTAGGTGTCCTATTAAGTCTAATATATTATTATGCCTATGGACTAAGTATTTTAGTGTGTTTAAGAGTGTTTAAGTGACTTTTACTTGCCCAAAATTAGTGGAATATGCCCAAAACCGAAACTTAAATCAGCTTAAAAGATGTGTTTCAAATCTTAAGAATGAAACATGTAAACACATATAGCATGTATAATGAATTGCTAAAAAGAACAAATTATTCCTACACCATTTACTTACCAAGAATGTTTGCAAGCTTGAAAGAAAATAGTGTTTTTAAAGGACAAGAACAGCTTGCCAAGAAAAGAGAAAATTGCTTTAACTCATCATCACTTAACCATGTATGTTATTGCATTAAGAAAATGTGCTAAGAAATGAAACTTTAAAGATTTAAAGCATGTAAGTGAATTTATGCCTCCATGGGCTTAAGTTAAGACTAGTTATGTGAATGTGAGATCTACTTCTAGAAGATTTTAACCATGTGAGCATAAGCAAATCATTAACACATAACTAATCTAGCCATACGATATTGGGGATGTCTCACCCAAGGTGTAGGCAACAATGAAGAAGAAGACTTGAAATGAAAAGCAAGAACTAAGAACCACTCTCAATGGCACAAGGTGGAATCGAGCCTACCTTTGTTGTGCCAAAGAGGGTTTAGAAGCAAGAGAATGACTTTAGAAATGCTAGAAAAAGAAGGGAAAGGGTGAGTTTTTGTTACCCAATCAATGGAGAAGTTCTTGAGGTGTTGTATGAACGAAAGTGGGCAGCATAACCCTTATACCTGGTAAGAACCTGCAAAAACCAGCAAGCTATTGCTTGTTGGAAATGCTACACAACACACAAGTCAAGAAAAAATTATGTTTTTATGCAGAAATTTTTCACATACAAGTATCCCAATAAAAGTAGATTTAATATGACCTATCTATGATTGTTAGCAAACTGAAATATGGAAAGAATGAGTAAAGAAATCAGATCTGAAAAGCAATAAAGTTTAGGTAGGTTTTAAGAGTAGACTCTTCCATGAGACTAGCCCAATAAAACCCTCAAGGTAAACCTGCAAAAGTTGTAAAAGGAGTTACAAAAATAGATAGAATGTGAGTAGATCTAGATGGTAAAACAAAATACTTTGAAATACCCAAATAAACACTTCACTAGATCTATGATAATACTATCATAAATCTAACCAAACAAAATACTTTGCTTGGAGCTTCTACTCTAGACCTATAAACTTGAAGCAAGAATGAGAGAAGAAAAATAGAACAAGATCACCTCAATAGTAGCAAGAAGCAACAAGAATACTATTTGTTTCTTCAAATCCTCCAAAGCCTTTCTATTACTCAAGAGGAGAGTCTTGTAGCAACATGTTGTTCCAACACTCTCAAGAAAAAAATGGAAAGGAAGCAAAATGAACAAGAGAGAGAAAGATAAGAGGAAAATCTAGTAGCATAACAATAGCTCAAGATATGGTGTGAAATGAGTGAAGGAGGGGTTCTATTTATACTTGGGAAGGCAAAGCTACCCCTCTTGGATGAGTTACAAGTGTCACACATCAAAGAAAAATCACTTTTAGGGTTTTGATAAGTTAGGGTTTTGGCATGGATGGATGAAGTGGAAATGAGTTGGAGTGAGTTGGCAAGGCTTTGACAAGTTAAATGATGAGTTGTAGGGTCTAGGGAAGCACACCAAGGGATATAATAAGTCTCCCATTAATTTTTTTATTATTTTTTTACTTTTTGGAGACTTTCTAGAAGGGAGGCACACCACTCTAGGAAAAGTGACGTTTTTTGCTTAATGGCTAGGTGAGGGGGTGATGTGAGGGTTGGAAAAGGTTAGGAAAGGTTAGAAAAAATCTCTCTCACCTTTATCCATCTTTACTTTATCCCATTTGCTCAAAATTACAAACATGACATTTTTCATATGTCATGACTTAGCAATTAAAATTGTTGTTTTGATTGACTGAGACTCTCGGTGGACAAACACCTAGCAAAAGTTGTTTGACTGAGCTGAAACTTGGTCCAAGGGTGTAGGGGGTCTCATTCCATTTATTTTGAGCACAAATACACCTATCAAAAACCCAAGGACCTAGTTTTTACAATATTTGCTCAAAAACAATTAATTAATTAAATAATTAAACCTTCAACCTTAGGAAAATTTAATTAATTAAAAAAAACCTATCTAGACTCGACGGAATTCCGCGAAACTTTCTAAGATGTCATACATGGTCATTTACATCATTCCTAAACACTAGCTATCAGAAGATAACTCCATTAGAACACCTTTCACCACTTTGGAGGAATTATTGCATGGTGAGAGGGAAAAACTCAAGGGAAATTAATAAGGCTGAAAAGCCCAATTAATAACCTAAGGACAAAAAACCTTCAATGAAATGAACTCTCCTAATGAAGAAATCCCAAGGTAACTGACCTAAATATGACCCATGCAGACCTATTACATTATTAACCCACGCAGGGGTGCGGAAATTCCGTTTACAAAAATATGTGTTGGAGGCATAAATTGCCCAGTAGAACCAAACTGTCTTCGACATATTAGCATCTGATGATGCATATCTTCATGGCACATGGAGTTCACCCCTTAGTTGAATAGGCGGTCAACATACCCCTTAACTTCCTATGACTGTGTACCATTCCCTCGAATTTTGGTAGAGCCGTATAAATTGCAAAGTGTTGACGTTCAACAGTATTGTGGTTGGTTTTAAAGTTCAGATCACATGTTTTATTTTGGAAAATACATCTTATATTAACAAAGAAATATTTACAAAATTGAAATCAAAGGTGGAAGGGTAGATGCAAAGATCGATCATATGCTCTTCCTTGGCGCTACTAGCATGGAAATAAAATCCGAATAGGCTGAAGCACCTAGTTCTTTAGCATCTTTAATCAGAAGGTACCCTTTAGCTAACAATTGCTTATGTACCTCTTCCCACCAAACATGACAAAAAGATTGAAACAAACTAAGATCATCAAAAAAAACAAATTTGCATCTTAGCCTCCAAATAGTGAACAATGCAGTGATTCTAAGACAATCCCAAATGCCCCAAAAAGTAGGGAACACTATGTAGTGTGAGTCTCCGAACAGCACAGCCCACAAATGGAGTTTCTCCTGAAACAAGACTGAGTGCTAACCTTGAACATATTTCCAACAACTCCTAGCAAACCTACAATCCCAAAGAATGTGATTTATCATTTCTTCCCGGCCACATACTAGACAAAGACCACAAATCAGCTCACTCTTAGCCAAACAAGCTTTAGATGGCAACCCCTAATAGATAACAAGCCATGCAAATACCCTTAGTTTGTAACTGGGATGAAGAGAACAAACACTGTGCAACCTACGAATCCACCTATCCTCAATATCAGTCTTCAGAAGAGGTCCATCTCGCATTTAAAACAACAGAGAGGAGATGCTTCCAATGGAAGAGGGAGTACATCTTTTTGGAATTGTAGTGTTGAATGATGAATCTATTTCCCGAACTTCCACCCCCAATCCCCCCACCTAGGGTTGCATATTGTTAGATTTTAGGGTAATTTTAAAACAGCAGTCTCCTTTTAAATTTAATGCAATACTACTTAGATCTGGAGCATAAGAAGTGACAACAGCATACAGAAAATAAATCTATGATATATAGTAGCAGCAGAAAGATAGGGTTCAGAAAATATATCAGATCTAACAGTAGTACATTGATCTAGAATCAGAAAGTAAAAGATCTATCTAATGAACAAGTTTCAGATCATAGACAATGAAGAAAATCTCTCTAAACAGATCTATCTAACTTTAGTTCTGAAATCTAGAAGAAGGAAGTATTAACTGCAGTAGAATAGACAATGCTCATTCAATACTTGTTCAGATTTACAGTGCTTATCTGGCAGATCTATATAACAACAGACTGAAAATAAAACAATTCAACAGTAAGATCAAATCTAAATCTAGAAGAGTCAAGTAGAAAACATACCTTGTACTTGCCTTACCTCTGAAGATGGTACACAGCCACAATAGGGTTAGATCCTTGTATTTATGCTCAGACAAAGATTCAGTTCATGGATCTACACAAAGATCTTTTATGCCAAAGATAGAAGGAATTTTCTTGCCACCGAGTCA
>ML779941.1:1352735-1401781 GCA_009831015.1 Picea engelmannii
GTAACTCCATCAGGAATTCAATAGAGTCTCTTGCTGGATCTGCTTCAATCTCAGAGGTTTCCTCCCTCTGTTCATCTGGAGAAGGAGAGTCATGAGGTGGAGCTTCCTGCTCCTCTGTATCACATAAAAGATCTCTGGCCCGTTGGAATGCTGTCTCTTCATGAAAAGTTACGTCACGGCTTACTTCAATGAATTTTTGTCCTGGGATGTAAATCCTGTATGCCTTTGAAGTTTCGTTGTATCCCACAAAAATTCCTTTCTTACCGGACGGCTCAAGTTTGGTCCTCTTCTCTTTTGGTATGTGTATGTAAACTGGACTGCCAAAAATTCTTAGATGCTCAACTGATGGTTTGCAACCTGTGAAAACTTCTTCGGGAGTTTTCGCATCAAGTACTTTGTGAGGGCATCTATTCTGTATGTATACTACTGTACTGTGTAATACAACATTGGTTAGGCAGTATTTATTAAAGCTTGCCATTTTGTGTTTTTATAGCCCAAACTACAGAACACAATATTTAATATTACTAACAATGATTGATGAAAAAGGGCGATACTCATGGGCACTGACAGTATTTTCAACTAAATGGCATCTCCTATTTAACAATTGTTAATACAACATTGGCTAGGCAGTATTTATTAAGGCTTTGCATTTCATCTTGTTTTTTGGCCCTTAGCTTGGAGATGCCTTCACACTTCTTTGAGATTTTGTGTACGTAATCAAAAGTCCCATGGACAATGATTTACTCATCCACGGACATGAATATAATTTCAGTGTTTCTTCATGATGACCCCATACCGTTTTATACTTTGAATTGTTCTTTGCATTTCATATTGATATCAAATAGCTAAGAAACAAATTAAAGGGGATTTGAACTACGAGAATTTACATCTGATTAAAGTTTAAACTCATACATTGAGAAATCCAGACACATTTAGACAGATATAAGAATAGAAAACAAAAAGGAATAAAAAAGTTTCACAATGTTAAGCAAAGGAAATATCAGGTACCTGAGTGTAAGAGAATGAAACCAGCCTAGAATTTCCAAGCCAACGTAAACCCCGGACAGCACTGTTGTGTACAGCAAATGACATTGCAACTGCATTGGCTGCCACATCAACCACCTCTATACAACCACCCTGAGTAGCCAAAGCTACTAATGGAACTGCAACTGCTGGACCATTGCCTCCTCCTTAAGATTGGAAAAGCATTTACATAATTTTGTTAGGATATTAAAATTGTAAAAACAGTTTTGAGAGAAAGAAGAAAGAAATTATATTAATGTCCATGAGCAACCAAATAAGGTCAAAGGGACTCAAAAGTACAAGTAACAATGGCAATGACGGACTGCCTAGAGCATCTCCTAAAACAAGAAACAAGAAAGATTCAAATTTAAAACCTAGTAGGGAGTGAACCCAAAAGGGTAAACCCTAGATAATGTAGCAGAGACAGAAAAACATCCTAACAATCCACAATGAAAAAGGCATAATAGAAACAAATCAGAAGCATTGTGTTACTCACCTGTCAAAGTGGCAGTCAAGGAGGGAGCTGGCACTGCCAATGTAGTTATAGTAGATGAAAGAAGATGCAGCTGCCCAATCAATTTAAGCTGACCAGGAAAGAAAATGCAAAGCAAATTAGGGCTAGATGACTAAATGAATTCGATTTCATATTTTCCTTTGAAAAGCACACAGTTATGTTTCTCAGGTCCACATCTTTTCAGTTTCCGTGGCTTTCATACACATAAGTACAGATCAACCACATTACAGGCAAGAGTCAATTCGCTCCATGGCTTTAGACTAAGGATTTGACTGCATTTTCTAAACCCTCAAATGGAAAAGATTTGCATAACACAGTAATGAGAAACGCCCAGACCTCTTCTTCTTGACACAAAGTCAGTCACCATACAATTACACCTAAGCTGTTATCCTTCAAGCAGATAATGAAAGTTATGATTCAGATAATAGTCGCCAAAAAACACAGTCTACAATGAGGATGGTCATGTATGGAACAATAAAAATAAATTGACAACTGACAGAGAGTCTTAGAATAAATTAATGGAAAGATGATATTTTCTCTAGATTTAACCACATTTTCTCTTAATAAATATTCCAAAAAAAAATTATGATATGGACCAGAAAAAGTTAGCTGTGTATAACTCACGTTAAATATATCCTAACATAGAGTTGGTTTGGTTTTCATTAGATTAATAGATTATATAACTGTTTCAGATTTCGTGGGACTTTCATGCAGTTAAATGTCCTAACCATCTGAAATTTGTCAGAAACAAGTTTTAACATATCCAGGATCCAAAAGATTGTTAAGGAAAGGACAAAATTCCCAATAAAATGACTAGGTGATAGTATGTACTATATACAACAAAAGACAATGGAAAATTGTTCAACTAACCACTTAAAACATATTAGACAATGATCTTAGCATGTTGCTTTTGCAAGTGAGTTTACAAATGTTTTAAACCCAAAGACTGTTCAAATTACTTTATGTCATCAACTTCCTTCCATTCATTGTTTCGAATCAGTTTTCAGTCTAAATGCATGCAACTTTGCCATGGTTTCACTAGCCTTATTTTGACCCTATATCACAAACTGAATGTTGAGCTCCTTTCTCAAACTACCTCTGCTTGACACTTTGCAAGAAATTATTTTCTCCAATTATTTGGATAGGTGAGAGAACACGATTCTTTGCATTAATAGTTTTGCACACCCAGAACTGCCTCATAGCTCGACCTGTAATCTTCTATACAGCCTGCTCGATAGAATATCTTTTGGGCCAGTTTGAGCTGAATGCAATTTCTCTCAGATATTTCCTTCCTTCCCTATCTCATGCATGCAACAAGGATGGTTCTGCATAGAGTAGACAGAGGAGATCAAGGGCAACCAACAATGGAATCTGGCTGCAAGCAAGTTTCAGGACCAATTGCTATCAAGGATAGAATCTGGTACCAAACTTTTAAGGAAGCTGGCAGCAATCACCAAGTAGTACAGCAAGAATCGGTAATGGAAGTATGAGTTATGACATACTGGTGGCGTTCTAATCTCGTATAAATTAATGATGAAATAAACAAGGGTATTGCAAAGCCGGTGCCAACTGAATAGATGTAAAAATGGATATGATTTTTTGGTCAAGTGTGACAGCTGACCTAAGATCAGAACAGTGATTCTACAAAGGTTTGGTAAGAGAAGTCTTCTAGGTGATGTTTTGACTGATCTCCAGTTGTTGATATAATATGATATTGTCCATAACTGTTTTCATTCCAAATGTATACCTCTGTACTCTTACCGTTGATCTCTTTTTATCGTTGTTCAACGCATGACATCTCTGTATTCTCAATTTGGCATGGATTTTATAGATGTATACGTCAGTTTTTGTCGATTTCCAAACCTGAAGGGGTTAATAGGATAGACTTTTTGGAAAACAGTTTGTTGATTTGGAGATGGCAGATTGAACAGAAGAACCATTATTGCAGATAGAATCTAGACAATCTAAATCCTGACAATAGATAATCTACTGTAGTAGTTAAACATGCAAACCTAAGTTGTGTTTATGATGGCTATGTTTAGCTGAACACAACATGGCTATGACTGTGTCCTGTTGCCTGCCTAAGAACATCATAAAGATCTACAAGAAAAGGAAAATGCACTGTGGATAAAACGTAAGCTGAGTATCAGCCCTAAACACTCAATGCAAATTAGGAGCTACAAAGAAGCAAGATCCACAATTATGGATCTATACCATAGACAGTAAAAAGTTGTATCCTACTCTAGTCCATATAGACTCAATAGAGTTGAGGTAGAAGGTGATCCATAAGAGACGCCCAATGGATTTGAACTTCATGTTCATATAAAAAAACCCTAGCTCCTGTGACAATTGCAAAAATATTCTTAAAACACCACTAATAAGGTAACATAAGAAATAAAACAGCAACAAGGGCATATTAGGCTCTCCTTCAAGGAATTTATAGCACATCAATAAAGTTCAGGGATGGGAGAACAAGGGGACAACTTTCAAGGATGGCTAGGGAGAGGTCCCAAATTTCAAGGGACGAAGTGGGGAAAGGTAGTAGGGACAACATAGGTGATCCCAGGCACATAAAAATATAGAAAAAACACTTAACACGAAAAGATTTCCATTAATTAGTAATAGTAATCACAAATGTACAAAATGAAACATCTAATTACACAATTTGAAATAGTTGAACCATCGATGTTCTTATTAGTGATCAAAATGAAAATATAATGATACATCCAGACATCATGATAATACAAAAAATAATCATAAATTGTAGTTTATAGTCTTAGATACAACCGCAGAAAAATATAGTCTTAGATACAAGATAATAATAATAATAATCATCTATTTTTAAGGTCACGGCCAAGCCAGCACACCAAATTGATGTATGAGACCCCCTTGTTTGTGGGACAAGGGACCCCCCTCCGCCCAGCGATTTGACTGGTAAAGTCTACGAAGGTATACATACCCTACCCCCCTCTGGATTTGAACCTGTGACCTCTTAAGAGGAAACACATGTTCTTAACCATTAGATAAAGAATACAAGGATGGGTTGAGGATGAGTTTTTCAATGATTTTCTCCTAGTTTTGGCTAAGCCCTATGGTAGAGGTCATCAGATATGCAGACTCAGACTACCCTTGTCTTGGAGAAATTTATGAAATCTATGATAGTATGTTGGGTCAAGTTAGAGCTGCCATTCATGTGAAGTGTAGAAATTTCAGACCCCAACCCAGTTTCAAGTCTCACAGAGACACATAGTTTGATGCCCAACCCACACTGCAATTTTAGGGTGCAAATTAATAAGCAGAAAATTAAATGCTCATGAACAGAAACACATGAAGTATGCTACAGCAATTAAAATCAGAAATACACACACCCAGAAATTTGCACACAGATTTTTTGGTCAAACTTACACCCTGGAAAAACCCACAAGGGGAAAACCAATGAGAGAGGGGAGGCTTTTTATTATTGAGAGTTCAGAGAAAATTTCTTTTACAGCAGAAATATTATCAGCAAAACTTCACAAACTTATCTCAAGTCTGTCCCAAGCTTTTTCCTCGAAAACAGTGCCAATCTCCTTGAAAAACGTGCCCAGAAAACTCTGAACATTACGGCCCTCGTTTTCTGTGCCTTTGGCTGTACAGATGGTACAGAAATCACTTCAGAAAATTGTGCCCAGCAGTCACCTCGATTTCTGTGCAAGGAAATGTGTTATCGCAGCCTTGGAATGCGTGCCAAACTCCTCAAAAACTTATCTGCTAGTCTCCCTCAATTTTTGTGCATACAAACAGTAGTACGGCCTCTAGAAATCCGTACTGTACGGCCTCTTAAATCTGTTGTACTCTTGCCTTGATTTGCATGCTAGCTTGTTGCCTTGGAAATCGTGCCTCTAGCTCTGCAAGTCGACTTCTCTTTCTCAGTTTTTCTCTCTCTCTTGCACTCTCAAAACTCATGAAGAATGCCAAGAATAGGGGTGCCTCTTTCCCTAATTCGACCTCATGAGGAAAGGTGAAGGGTCATCTAATCCAATGGTAGAGATTAGACTAGATGGATGCTTGAGATCAAAAGACCTTAGTCACCCACTTCCCTTACTTTTCATAAAGTCACTTTTAATTTCACATCACACAAAATTAATGCACTAAGGACCACATTGATGATTGGAAACTTTCTCACCCCTAGGCGCCTAGGTGATGAGAAACACTTGTCCTTGGTACTTTTTCATTTAATTTAACACTCCCTCTTACCGAGAAAAGTGCTCTTCACCACCCCAAGCTTATCTCTAAAAGGTACAAACTTGCCTCTCCGCAAAGATTTAGTGAGGATGTCCACCACCTGCTCATATGTAGATATATATTGTAGCTCAATTGTTCCTCTCTAAACATAATCCCGGATGAAGTGATATCTAATCTCGATGTGTTTAGACCTGTCATGAAAAACTGGATTCTCAGCGAGTTTAATGAAACTCTGATTGTCATAGTAGATCACTATGGGCCTCATCCGCACACCAAATATCCCAACCAACAACTGGTGAAGCCAAATGGCCGCACAACTGGCTTGACTAGCTACCATATACTCAACCTCTGCAAAACTCAAAGCCACTAACTTTGGCTTCCGACTGAACCAAGACACCACTGTTGAGCCCAATCCAAAGCAACAACTTGAGGTACTTTTCCTGTCACTGAGACATCTTGCCCAATTTGAATCTGTGTAGCCAATCAATCTGACTCCATCCCCTCTCTCATAGTTCAGACCATAATCCACCATACCCTTAAGGTACCTAAGCACATGTTTTGTTGCCACCCAATGCACTCTCCAAGGCTCCACCATAAACTAACTAAGTGAGTTGACAGCAAAACAAAGATCTAGTATGGTGTTGACCAGATACATCAGCGAACCAATCAATTGACGATACAATGTGGGATCAACCAACTTTGACTCGAAAGAATGAAGCTTCTTCCGGTTGGTTAAATGTGAATGTGCAAGCCATGAAAGTGATAGAAAAATTTTGGTATCATTCAACCATTCCTTTCAATCTAGTTAAGGACCCCTGGCAGGCAGTGGTATATGTTATTGTCATTGTTGTCCTATGTTTCAAAACCTCTTCCTTTGAATCTTTAAGGTCTAATATCTTGGTTGAAAGTTGAAACAATGCAAGACATGGGTGAGATTATGAAAGATATTCTTGAATCATGGAAACTAACCAGTTGCACTATCCTATCAAATGGGTGGACAAGACAGAAGAAACAAAACCTTACTTGAATTTCTTGTCTCTTGCCCAACAGTGCCAAGCTCTTAAAATCCATAGATGATCTGACCAAAAAAACACCGATGGCCTTTTTTGTGATTTTTTAGAGTAATTTATAATAGAGGCAAGGATAGAAAATGTTGTGGCCTTTTTTATCATAGGAAAGGAGTGACAGCCTTTTTTGTAATTTTTTTGAGTCAATGATCATAGAGGTGGCGATAGAAAATGTTGCGCAAATTGTCACTAATAATGTGGTCAACTATTTGGTTGTTGGAAGACTGTTAATGGAGAGATATGTGAATTTTTCTAAACCCGGCAAATAAACCACAATCTATTTCTGATTTTAGTTATAGCTAGGCTATTTTCACAAATAAATTTGCACAGCGGAAAAACTAATAACCAGGAACTTAACAGTAAAAGAAAACAGCAATCACATAACATGTACACAAATATTTTTGGACAAATAGTCCCTGGAAAAACCCCAGAGGGAAAACCAGTGCAACGGATTGTGGATTTTATTATTAGCAGCAGAAATATGGAGATCTCTTACAAAGAATTTCGGCCCAACCAAATCACTGAGTAAACCCTCAGCTTTTCACCTCTACAACATAAGTACGACATCTCCCCACGTCCTTGAACCAAAGCGACTCAGTGTTTTCCTCTGCTAGAGCCTCTACGTAGATGTACAGCCCCTGCATCAGCCTCTGCGTCACCCTGTTCGACGGCTCTCAGATCTGAGGGTAGTGGTCTCTCCAAGCTGAAGAAGTGTGCCAATATCCCTTGAAGAATCCTCCTTTGTCTCCCTGCAATCTCTCTCCAACAAACCCTAGGCAAATCCCTTCACTCCAATGAAGTTCGCCCACTCTCTCATATGAATAATACACCCCTCTAGCCAAATCGATTCGTTATACTTCCATGAGCAAGTGAAACCCTAATCTCATAAGGATGGAGGGCTAAGATTAACTCTCCCTCACTCTCCAAGATGGATGGTTAAGATTAAAACTTCCATCACTTAAATTGTTTTTCACTTTAACCTTAGAAAAGGTGCTCAATAAAGTCAACAAAAGAATATAACACATCAACAGTCCTTTTCCTAAGTTAGACTTAGGGAAAATTTTAATTAATTAACTTGACTAATGTTTCATTGTCCCCCACCATGCTAGGACGCTGCAATGTGTGGAAGGCCTTCCTTGCTACATTTTCAACACTCCCTCTTACCGAGGAACGAATTTTGTCTCAACCCCATCTGATCTCTAAACTTTTCAACATTTTGTTTGCTCAGTGCCTTGGTGAAAATATCTGCCATCTACTCATCAGTCTGTATGTAAATCAAGCCTCACGGCTCCTCTCTGTACACAATCTTGGATGAAGTGATACATGATATCGATGTGCTTTCTACGATCATGAAACACCGGATTCTCAGAGAGCTTGATGCAACTCTAATTGTCACAATGAATCACAGTAGCCTCTAGCTCCTGCCTGAACAATCCCAAGAGTAGCTTCCTCAGCCACAGGGCCTCACATGCTGCCAAGCTGGCAGCCATGTACTCTGCCTCAGTAGAGCTTAATGCCACTGATTTTTACTTCCTACTAAACCAGGAAATGATGTCTGATCCAATGTTGAAGCAACATCCCGAAGTACTCTTCTTGTCCACTGCACATCCTGCCCAATCAGCATCTGTAAAGCCTTCTAACCTCACTCCACCACTGCGCTCATATAATAAGTCGTACTCCACTATACCTCTAAGGTAGCGAAGCACATGTTTCGCTACCTTCCAATGTACTCTCTAAGTGTCCACCATGAACAGACTCAAAGAGTTTACTGCAAAGTTGATATCTGGCCGAGTGTTGACCAGATACATGAACGATCCAATCAACTGATGATATACACAATGGAGTCTACTATCTTTGAATCTGATGCATCTATCTTCCTCCAGTTCGTGACTAGAGGTGTGGACATGGGCCTACAATCTGTCATCCTGAACCTACGCAAGATCTCCACTATATACTTCCCCTGTCCCAAGAAGAAGCATCCATCCTGCTGCCAAACCTCTAGACCAAGGAAGTAATGCATCAACCCAAGGTCTTTCATCTCAAACTCAGCTGCAAGATTTGTCTTGCAGTCATCTATCAATTGCTCGTCCCTTGTCAGAAATAGGTCATCTACATACAACACCAGTATGAGAGGTGCCTCCCCTGCAAGAAAATACAGGTTTTGGTCTGCCTCACTCCACTGGAAACCCATCTCTCTCAAGTAGTTGTCAATCCTTGAGTACCAAGCCCGAGGTGCCTGCTTGAGCCCATACAAGGCTCGCCTCAATCTGCAAACATGCATCTCTCTGTCACCGACCTCAAACCCCTCTGGTTGCTCAACATATACTTCCTCCTCAACAACTCCATTGAGGAAGGCAATCTTCACGTCCATCTGGTGAACACGCCAGCCCATCTCTATTGCTAAAGAAATAACAATCTTGATCGATGAATATCTAGCTATCGAGGTGAAAGTCTCCTAATAGTCGACTCCCTCTCGCTGTGAAAACCCCTTTTCCATGAAGCGCGCTTTGTACTTGTCCATGCATCCGTTTGTTGCATGCTTGACCTTGTAGATCCACTTGGATCCAACCACCTTCTTCCCTTCTGATCTAGGCACCACCTCCCATACATCATTTTTCATGATGGATACATACTCCTCCATCATGGCCTCTTGCCACACTCCATGTTGTGTAGCCTCCTCATAAGTGGAAGGCTCTGCATCAATAAGTTGTGTCATTAATGCCATGTACCCAAGTCTATCTGGTGATTTACTTCATCTGAAGTCTCTCTCTAGAAGCCCTGCCAGTCTAGAATCACTGACTGTGGACTTATACCACTTAGGTTGTGGCCTAGTATCCTGCCCCTATGGAACTACATCACGCTCCTCCTCATCATCATCATCTCGCTCCTAATGATCCTGTCCAACAGTCTCCCTCTCAACACCTATACCTGTACCAGTACCCTGTGTCTGACTCTGTGATCTTGTGCTCTGACCCTGCGCCTCCTCGATTTTGACTCCTGAATCCTGTCCTTACTGGTCCTACGCTAACAAGTCTCTAGACCTCCTCAATGCACGCTCATCCTCAAACTGTACATCCCTACACACTATGATCTTTTTGCGTGCTGGCACAAAGATCCTATAGGCTTTGGAAGCCTCGCTATATCCAACAAGCAACCCCTTATCCGTTGTGGGTTCCAGCTTAGTCCTCTTCTTCGAAGGGACATGACAATAACATATGTTGCCCCATATGCAAAGATGACTCACATCCGGTTTGGTACCTGTAAATACCTCCTCGGGTGTCAACTTCCCCAAAACTGTGTGGGGACCCCTATTCTATAAGTATACAGCAGTGCGACTAGCCTCTGCCCACAAAAACAGTGGCAAACCCTGATCATGAATCATCGCCCGTGCTGCTCTGACTACAGTCATGTTCTTCCTCTCGGCCACTCCATTCTGTTGAGGATTGTAAGGAACTGTGATCCCCGTTGCTACACAATAATCCACAAACTCCTTGGAGGTGTACTCACCCCCGTTGTCAAATCTCAAAACCCGAATCTTCCTGCCAGTTTGGTTCTCTACTAGAGCCCTGAACTCCTAGAACTTGTCAAAGACCTCGTCGTTGGCCTTCAGGAAGTAAATCCAGGTCTTCTTGGAGTAGTCATCTATGAACATAACAAAATATTTGAAGTCGCTCACTGACTCCACGCTCATCGGACCACATACGTCTGAATGAATCAAATCCAATACTCCCTTGGATCCGTGTTCGCTCAATGGAAATGGTCTTCAGGCATATCTTCCCATCGCACAACCCTTGCAAGGGTCGTGTCTCTCTGATGTGAACTTAGGCAACCCTATGACTACCTGTCTCAAGTGCTCCAGCGCACCAAAGTGTATGTGCGCCATCCTCATGTGCCACAACTCACCCACGTCTATGGTTGTACTGACCAATGCTCTCCCTAGCTGAAACTGTAGTCTGTACACCTTCTCTTCTCGAACCCCAATCATCCTGTCCATCTTCTCGCTTGACCCTACTGGCCTGACAAACACCCTTCCCTTATAGAAGGTCACCTCATACCCTTTATCCTCTAGAGCAGAGACCGAGATGAGGTTCTTTGTCAACCCTGTAACATAAAGTACGACAGCAAACCGGAGTGGTCTATAATGTTCCCAACCAGATCTGATTGGAACATTGAGTTTTTCTATGTTTTATGAGTTTTTTGGTTGTGGTATTTCATCAAACAGATTGCATGCAGTGTGTTTCTAGGTTGTTTATGGTCTAATATTTATGTGTTTTTGCAGCTAATTAACAACACTTCAACAAAAACCCATGAAGAAAAATACAAGAGAATAGCCACAAATCAGATCTGACCTTTATTTATATAAATAAGTGCTTCTTACAGGAAATATTCAGATCTGGAAACCGAAATACATTGATCAGATTAATACTTTGGCTGTAGATGGCACCCAATGGCCAGATATGCAGCTCCAAACTCCTACCAAACACTTCCCAGGCTGCAAGAAGAAGATCTTATAGATCTAGCAATGTCCCTTGCTGAACACCAAGATTCCTTTGCTGAAGTTGCGCCCTTGTTGGCTGTAGATTCCCCAAGAAAATCGTTCTCTTCAGATTTGGCTCCCAAGCTCCAAAGAAAGGCTGCCAGACTGTAGTATAGGCGTTGTTGAACACATATGAGAAGTCTCCTTTGTTGTAGGTGGGAAATGAGGCTCCAAAACAATGGATCTCTAACCCAAGTTGCGCCCCCCTTGAGGAATTTCGCCCAGCTTTGAAGAATGATAAATTTGGAGGATAAGAAACCCCCACAAGTGCCAAAAGAGGCACTCTGATGATGGCCAAGAGCCTCCAATCAAGATCTGGCCCTAAACCAAAATCCACAAACCAAATCGAACTCTCCTTTCCTAACTGGTGCGCCCTCTCTGCAGAAACCTTCTATGTTGCGCCCTCTTTCACTAACTGGTGATTGGAATGGATCTGAACTGAGATAGAAACTGAAGTAGAATGGTGAGGGAGGAATCTTTCACCTCCTTGGCCAAGCTTGGATCAGGAAAGGTGGAATCTTTCACCACCGAGTTGATCTCTAGGGTTTGTTCAGTCAAAACCCTCAAAACCCCCAAGTATCATGGGCTCTCTAGCAAGAAGCCAAACATCAAAATGATAATCAACATAATGAGAGAATAGAGGCCCCTATCTCTCTTTTATCCCCCCTATTCACCTTTTCCCTCCAAGTGACTTTTACTTCTTTTTTTATTATTCTTTAATTAAATCACTTTATTAATTAATTGGCCTTTTTTGCCTCTAAAAGTGATTTATTCTTCCCTATGGCTTCTCTAGCCATTGAAAGTCACTTCTCATCATCTAATCTTGTAGTCCTCTTCCTCCCAATTTCGATGAGCTATTACACTAAGAGGTTTCTCCAAGTATTATGCCCAATATGACCTTCTTAGTGAATTTAATTAAAATATGACTCGTAATAATTCAAAATTACAGAAATCGTCGGAATGCAACGGAACCAAAGCCAAGTTGTGCGGAATGGATCCTAATGATGAAATATGATGAACGATGCAAGTCGGGCCCAATAAAACCCCTCAATATCTCTTGAACTCAATGTCACACCCATCTGGCTACTCTGGTCAGCATAACACTTTGTAATATAATAATGTCCAAAAATGGGGACATTACAGTGCACCATCCTCCTGTGCCACAACTCACCCATGTCTATGGTTGTACTGACCAATGCTCTCCCTAGCTGAAACTGTAGTTTGTACACCTTCTCTTCTCGAACCCCAATCATCCTGTCCATCTTCTCGCTTGACCCTACTGGCCTGACGAACACCCTTCCCTTACAGAAGGTCACCTCATACCCTTTATCCTCTAGAGTAGAGACCGAGATGAGGTTCTTTGTCAACCCTGGAACATAAAGTACGTTAGCAAACCGAAGTGGTTTACCCGACTCCCTCTGAAATGAAATTGTGCCAACCCCTTGCACCTTATAGCGCCTATCATCTCTGAGCTCTATAACTAGATTCACGCCTCCCTCCTGTAGCCTAGTGAAAAACTCCTTGTGCCCTGTCATGTGACAAGATGCTCCGCTATCAACAAACCACATGCCTGAGACTATTGCGCTAGACATACAAGCTATGAAGCAAAAATCATCTTCAAAGCTTTTGGCAAACTCATCCACTGCTACAGTGGTTTCCATCTACGGTGGGTTCTTCTTCTTCTTCTCTAGACACTGTGAAGCAAAGTGTCCGATCTTGTGACACTGGAAACATTTGATTTTTGAGAAGTCAATGTTCTTCTTTCAACCCTTCTTTTTCTTCTGCTTGCCCTTGCCTTTGCTCCCAAGAGCCAACCCTTATTCATCCACATTCTGTGATGAAGATAATGATCCCGACTGAATCATTATCCCATAACCTCTGCCAATCAGAAAGTTTCTCTCGAGCTACAACTCCACACAGGAACACATCCCATGACTTCGAAAAGCCATTAAGTGCCACACGCACTAACTCGGAGTCTTCAGTCTTCTCACCTATTGCTGCTAGGTCATCCCGGATCTGTGTTAACTGAGTAAGGTACAGAACCACACCTTCTCCCTTAGCCATCTTGGTACTTCTCAATCTCTCCCGAAGCACCATCACCGTGTTTTCATTTTTACTTTGGTAAAGGTCATTCAAGGCAGCCCACATCTCCTTAGCGGACTTTTTCCCTGTGAGATGAGGGCTTATGTGATCCTTTACCCCATCAAGAAGTATGCTCTTGGCTTTAGCCTCACCCTTCTTCCAGATCACCAATGCAACTGCACCTGTGGGAGTTGATGTGTTATCATCAACACGATCAAGGACATCATTTACATCCAAGATCATAGTGACCCTTTCCTTCTAGGTGGCAAAGTTTTGAGCACCTTGAAGCCTATCTTCCATTCTCAAGGTCATGGTCATTTCTTAAAATGATTCTGTGTTGCAGATCTGAACCTCTGTGCTACAGATTTGAATCTATGTTGCAGATGTGAACTTTTGTGCTATAGATCTGAACTTTTGTGTTGCAGATCTGAACCTATGTGCTACAGATTTGAACCTATGTTGCAGATCTGAACTTTTGTGCTATAGATCTGAACTTTTGTGCTGTAGATCTGAACCTGTGTTGCTTCTTCAACAATCTTGCTCTCATACCATGTGAATTTTTCTAAACCCAACAAATAAACCACATTTTATTTCTGATTTTAGTTACAGCTAGATTATTTTCACAAATAAATTTGCACAGCAGAAAACTAATAACCACGAACTTAACAGTAGAAGAAAACAACAATCACATCACATGTACACAAATATTTTTGGACAAAAAGTCCCTGAAAAAACACCGGAGGGAAAACCAGTGAAACAGATTTGTGGATTTTATTATTAGCAACATAAATATGGAGATCTCTTACAAAGAATTTCGGCCCAGCCAAATAACTGAGTAAACCCTCAACTTTTCACCTCTACAGCATAAGTACGGCCTCTCCCCACGTCCTTGAACCAGAACGAAACAGTATTTGCCTCTGTTAGAGCCTCTGCGTAGATGTACGGCCCCTGCGTCAGCCTCTGCGTCACCCTATACAGTGGCTCTCAGATCTGAAGGTAGTGGTCTTTGCCAAGCTAAAGAAGTGTGCCAATATCCCTTGAAGAATCCTTCCTCTATCTCCCTGCAATCTCTCTCCAACAAACCCTAGGCAAATCCCTTCACTCCAATGAAGTTCGCCCTCTCTCTCAGATGAATAATACGCCCCTCTAGCCAAATCGATTCCCGATACTTCCATGGGCAGGTGAAACCCTAATCTCATAAGGACGAAGGGTTGAGATTAACTCTCCCTCACTCTCCAGGATGGATGGTTAAGATTAAAACATCCATCACTTAAATTATTTTTCACTTTAACGTTAGAAAAGGTGCTCAATAAAGTCAACTGAAGAATATAACATATCAACAATCCTTTTCCTAAGTTAGACTTAAGGAAAAGTTTAATTAATCAACTTGACTAATGTTTCATTGTCCCCCACCATGCTAGGACGTTGCAATGTGTGGAAGACCTTCCTTGCTACATTTTCAACAAGATACTCCATCATATTTTGGACATTGTGTGCAATCCATTGTATAGACCTCATATTAGAGAACATTAGCAAACCTTTCTCATTCCAAGAAATTGTAGATAAGGCAAAGAATCTAACCATATACATTTATAATCATACAAGGGTACTGAGAATGATGAGGATTCACACAAAAGACGGGAACCTTGTTCATCTAGTCATCACTAGATATGTCACTAATTTCATCTACTTGTAGTATTCTTTCACAACTAACTTTGAAGAGAATATTTGGGGCATGTGCATGGATAAAATCAAAATATGCCAAGCCCCTAGAAGGAATTCAAGCTGCAAACCTCACATACAATGAGGAGTTTGGAATGTTAAGGACGCGGCTACATATTTTAAGCCACTCTTAAACATTGTACAAATGGTAACTAATGAGAAACTCAAAATGGGTTTCTTTATGTGGTCATGGATAGCAACAAGGAGGCCAATAAAGTCACCTATGGAGGTGATTAGCACAATACATGCCACTTTGGGAGATCATTGACAATAGGTGGAATAATCAGCTCTGTACAATGTAGACCTCTGCATGTTGTTGGGTACTATCAAAACCAAATGTTATTTTACAATCCAATCTTCCATACAAATGTAGATATGAAGATGCACATGTTTTCAAGTATTGAGCAATGTTTCTCTGATGATGCTACTCCTAGGAGATTTCTTCAACAACTTCAAGAATTTAGGTTCGCATCAAGATTGTTTTCCTAATTTCTATTATTCTTGAATTCTAATTTCTTAACTTCACTTATTCTTGAATTCTAATTTCTAAATTTTGTAATAAATACCACACCATATATGTAACATGTGAGGTTAGTCGTTATTCAAATATTAATCAAAGAGTGCTTTGTATCCAATTGCATGAGAAATTAGAGTCCTATGTAGCATATACACTAAAAGACGCAATTGGTTAACCCAGAAACACATAAATGATTTGGTGTTTGTCAATTATAATCTCAAACTCCAGATGAAGCAATTGAAAGGTTCAAAACTCATTGGTAAACTATTTATTTACTATTAATTGGGGTGAGGTTTTATGCTCGGTTACAATGCCACATCAACCCAATTGGGCCCACAAATTGCGAACTATAAAGGATGCACCCTTATGAATCTATGTATTTCCATGGGTTGCAGTCATTGAGTCCTAATCGGGTTATTGATTTGGAGGATTAACAGTAGTTTTGACTTCTAGAGGTGTATGAAGTCCTTTGTTTTAATGGTCGTCACGCCTTAAGTCTAAAGACTACCTCCATTATTCATCTTTTCGTTTTGATTCGTTGCCAAAGGCCCCATGTCAATTTTAGTTTTCTAGGACTCTAGGGAAGTTTCAAAATTTGTTTAAGAATTGGGTTAATTACAACTTTCTTTCTCGATTTGGTCAAAGTTCAAACCCTTTTATAATAAAATATATTGACAATTATTATAAGTAAAGGAAAAAACTAGCTCGAGGGGTTATCTTAACTAGTTGTTGCCAATTATGTTGGGCATTTGGCTAGTTCAGTGCTAGCAAGTGCCTAGTTTGAATCCCCCTACGTGACGCACACTAGTCTACGTCAACAGTTTTACTAGGGATGCCATCCAAGAACGTGGGGAAGCATCCCTTCAGTTTCCCCGCAAGGTTTTCCTTGGGAAAAAAAAGTAAAGGAAAAAAGTTAAAACTAAAGAATGCACTTGCATTGTTTGGTCAAATCCTATGCTATAGCATTAATAGTATACATACAATTTTATATTAGTAATAGTTTTATGCATATTAATATTAGGACCTTGTTAACATTAGTAAGTATTTACTAGTAACACATGTTTTAAAGAGCATTAGATAAGATAATTTTATTAATGTCCAACAAATGACCACAAGAATAGGTCAATGGGACTAAGCAGATACATCCAATGTGAATACAATGTGGGAGTGTGAAAACAACTCCTATATAATGTTGAAAGAAAAAAAGAGAAAACGAAAATAGCACAGCATAAGTAAGTGTATCACTAAGCGAATCACTAAGTCTGACCAAAGAAACACAAAAGGTACAACAATGGCATAAGTGCACTAATAGAAAGAGAGTGTCCAACACTGGAAATCTTGGTGTTGAGAAAGAGAGAGAGATGGATATGATAGCAAGGCTTCCTCATCTTGATGAATTAGAGAGACAGGGAGGTCGAGGTACTAGCTCGTTGTCGAAGTCGTCTAGTGTTGTAAAGGGATCCAGCTGCACAATCCTAGTGTGGGCGTAGGAGCGAGGAAGCCTTGTTGTCTTACCTTCCAAGGTCAAAGGAAAGAAACTTCAAATAGAACCCCAGCTGCTCAACTGAATCTGGGGGTAGTGCGGTGGGCAAGAGGCACCCTACTCTGCACCCATCTGTAGCTAATCCATGTATCACTCTGGTGACGCGTGGTCTATGGCCTGGCCAGCAACTCCGCATAGGCCTAAAGATGTCAATCAACCACTTGAGGAGGGGGGAGGTTTCGAAAGGAGACACAAGGTCTCACAACTCTATGATATGAGGATCTCTAATGATGGTTTGTCAGTCTCTTGTTGCTCCTCTCTAATAGGGTAACCTGAAAGTATGAGTTGATCCTCCTAGTAGTCACAAGTCGAGGTGGGGCTTCCAGGAGCTGAGATTTGTGGCTGAGTATTTCTCTTGTGAAGGGAGCTAGGCATCTCTAATCACGATATCAAAAGAAAGTGAAGAGGGAGATCCTTGAGTCCCTATAAAGGCAATAGTGGCGTCATTTTATCTCATAATAAAGGGGGCACATGAAAATGATATGCATCTTTGTCTCTGACTCCTGTAAGTGACACATCTAGCAAATCATGTCTGGCCATAAGATATGGTGGTCGTCTCAATCTGGAGTCTATGAGAGCCCACCTGAAACCAACCCGAAGAGCTCTCTAATGCGCACGGCTCACCCATTTTTACCTATTTTTTGTTTTTTTAAATATGTTTTTTATAATCTTTAATATATATTATTGTCATTTCTGTCAAATTTGGGCAAAACCTTTTGTTGTTTCAGACACTCGTACCCGTGTTCCAAACATAACCGCATTTTCGAAACTTGTGCAACATAGGAAACTTTGTAAGGAAGCAACCCTCGGGCCCACAGATTTCACCAACTTCAAGTCTATAGAGTTATGAGTGTCGTTGGAATCAATGAAGACGGCCACTGTTCTTCCTTTTACTCTGCTCTTTACCCTCAAGGTTTGATATTCAGTAATTTCAAGCATGGTCGTAAGGAAGACAATTGGAATTTCTACTTGTTCTTGGTCCTCTGCATGGGTGTTTTCGTTCTCTATTTTTGTTGTCTCTTCATCGTCACATCTGGTTATCTCTTCATAAGCTTTGCTAAGGAAAGGTTGGAAGAATCCCCTTGGGATACCCTCTCATTTGTCTCATTTATGAAGGAACTGACAACAGCTTTCAATGGAGCTGCTCCAATGAAGGAATATGGGAAAGATTACCTTTCATAGGGGAACATCTTTGGAAGCTACACTGTAAAGGAAAGATACAGCTTGTTGATTAATTGAGTTGATTATCCCTTCACTCGGGAAGCAAGATAGAAAAATATTTTGGCCACGTACTCCATCCCCAAAGTCAATTTCCTTACTGAATTTTAGCTCACAACAAGCTGTTAACAGCTGACAACCTTATGAAAAGAGAAATCTCGGGGCCCTCATGGTGTGCTCTGTGCAAGGCAGAGAGGGAAACATTTATCCATTGATTCTTACAATGTGAGTTTGCAAGTGTCATATCGTGTTCAATCCTTTGGCATTGAACCTTCCCAATTTCCAAGGACCAAAGCCATTGGACCAGATCTTCTTTGGATGGGAAAAGACTTATCTAGCAACACTAAAAAGAAAGGCTCTCTTGAAAGAAGTTTGGAGTATAATCCCACAATTCATCTTGTGGAAGATATGGGTAAAGAGGAACGGCCTTGTATTCAACAACATAGATAAATCTCGTCTTCAGATTAAGATATCTATTGTGTCTATAATCATAGGGACAATTTTCTTTAATTTCAAAGGAAAGGGGGATTACAGTTACTATCAGGATAAGGAGAAACAATGGCTCCTTACTTGGGATATCCCAGGTTGTGGCACAGCTTAGGAAAATGCCACCCTGGATAGCAGTCGATAGAAAAGCCTTGAAGCACTTAACAATGACATCTTCCAATGGATTAGATCTCACAACAGGGATGATTTTAGGGGCTAAATTTCGCTCATGGGCTAATTTTCCATGGTTTTTCCAAAAATGAGATTCACTATTTTAAAAATGATTCGCCCAAATTCTATAGAATAAAATTATTTTACCTTAGAAATCGCCCAAATTTTATAAAAACTATGTAAAATATTTAGAAATTTGAATATTTTTACAAAAATATCGCCAATCATTTATAGTTGCCATATGAAGGATTAGTAAGATTCACCAAGGTTTCTACATTTTAAAATTAATTTCCATCCTTAAAATCATCCCTGAGTCAAGCATCCCTAGGGATTCAAAGGGGAATCCCTGCCCATTGGGATTAGGTGGAATGGTATATAATCTAGGAGGAGAAGCTCTCCAAAAATTTGCTTGAAGTATAGGCTCCAAAAAAAATAATATGGCAGAAGCTTTGGCAATCTTAAAAGGCATGGAATTCATGTCTCAGTTCACCGAGGGAGAAGCAATAATCATAGGGAATTTGTAGGTCATAGTAGAAGCCCTAAAAGGAAGCCACTCCATCAAAAATATCACGATAAATAGGATCCAAAGATGTCGATTCAATCTATAGCAATTCTTGACCGTAGGCATCAAAAATGTTCTAAGTGTTAAATTTTGAGTTTGATTTCTTAAGCAGATTATTTCTTTGAATTCTTCAACACTTTGATTCCAGCTTAATGCATTTCAACAATATAGAATCATAACTGAATGGCAATAATCATGTAGATACTTAAGCATGCACATCAACAACACATATACCCTGGGGAAACCCTGTACAGGGAGAAAAACCCCAACAAACGATATTCCTTTATTACATTAATAATGTAAGATCACTTACAAACATCCACCATGAAATTATGCTCTTAAGGAGCTTGCCAAGTTGACTCTGACCTGACAGAGAACTAAGAGACCTTGTTGATATAGAGATATCCGAGTTGCTTTCAAAGACTGAGATATATCAGCTCTGATATGCGTTGTTGAAGTTGCCTCTATATGATGTTATGACAGCACTGTTATGCACGTTTATACTGCCTCTATATGTTGTTATGACAGCACTGTTATGTGTCTTTTATGCTGCCTCTCTATGCTTTTATGACAGCACTGTTATGCGCCTTTATACTGCCTCTATATGCTGTTATGACAGCACTGTTATGCACCTTTTATGTTGCCTCTATATGTTGTTATGACAGCACTGTTATGTGCCTTTTATGTTGCCTCTATATGTTGTTATGACAACATTGTTATGCGCCTTTATACTGCCTCTATATGTTGTTATGAAAGCACTGTTATGTGCCTTTATATGCTGCCTTTGTATGTTGATATGTGCCTCTATATGTTGTCTCTACATTCACCCTTACCATGCATAACCATTGTGATGAAGAGAGGGGTTGATCTCTGCTTATAAAGGAGTGAAGAGGAGAAGTAGATGGCTCGAATTAGGAACGTGTTTGCATGCTTTAACATAACTCACACT
The DNA here is from genome assembly GCA_009831015.1 of Picea engelmannii. Taxonomy (NCBI): domain Eukaryota; kingdom Viridiplantae; phylum Streptophyta; class Pinopsida; order Pinales; family Pinaceae; genus Picea; species Picea engelmannii. The sequence continues at coordinate 1,373,351 of ML779941.1, forward strand.
TTAGTTCGAAAGTAGAACTAGACTTGAGACTTCAGTTACAACTCACCCTTGACTTGGCATGCATGCGTACTAACTTAGCATGCACATGTCATGCATGCAACATGCAACTAGACATGCATGCAGTGCATGTCATCCATGCAACATGCAACATGCGACAACTTCACAACAATGTTTTTGACTTAGACATGCAACTTTGACTTCTACAACTCGAATCTTTATAAGGCAATTCGAATTTCTCTTCATGGTGGATAATGTTACACCTTCCAACGCACTAGATCAATACATTTATATCATTTGCAATATTAGGAATATCGTTTGTTTCTAGCTCATAGGAATTTTATATTCAACCTAACTTTTGCTAGATGCCTTGAATTTTGCTCATGGCTCACGAGGCTTGACTAGGCTCACAGAGTTTGTACGTTCCCCCTGACTTTTGCGCTAGTATGTCTATGCTCACAGAGGTTGTACGTTCCCCCTGACTTTTGCACTAGACTGTCTATGCTCACAGAGGTTGTACGTTCCCCCTGAATTTTGCATTAGACTTACATAGCATCTCGTTCGTCCTGACTTTTGGTTTGACTCACAGAGGTTGTACGTTCCCCCTGGCTTTTGTCAATACCTCACAAAACTGGTTGATTCTCCAAATCTCCGTAACTAGCCTCAGGGTGGCCCATATGGCCTCTCATTGGAGAATGACAGTCGATGCTGCCAAATTTAACACTCCCTCTCAGCAAGGGAGTCATTCTCAGCCACATCAAGCTTTCCTCTCAGTTGCATAAACTATCTCGAGGTCAGAGGCTTGGTCAAGATATCAGCTACCTGCTCGCTCGTGGCTATGTACTGTAACTTTACAGTTTTTCTCTGGACCAAGTCTCGGATGTAGTGGTACTTCATGTCAATATGTTTTGACCTATCGTGAAATACCGGGTTCTCTGTCAATTTTATGCAACTTTGATTATCACGGTGAACCATCGTCGTCTCGAGCTTGTCACCAAACAACCCAGAAACCAATTTTCTGAGCCATACTGCTTCCTTGCTAACATCACTTGCTGCAATGTACTCAGCCTCTGTTGTACTCTGTGCAATGGATCCATGTTTCCGGCTTGACCAAGAGATCATAGCAGATCCTAAACTGAAGCAGTATCTGGAAGTACTCTTCCGATCCATTGGATTTCCTGCCCAGTCAGCATCTGCATACCCATGCAGAAATAAACCACCACTGGATGTATATCTCAAACCATAAGTAATGATCCCTCTGAGATATCTCAAGATGTGCTTTGCTGCCACCCAGTGTCTTTGTCTCGGTTCAGTCATGAACTGACTCGTTGCAATCACTGCATAGCATATATCTGGCCTGGTGTGGATCATGTACATCAATGATCCATGATTCCAATCAGTTGCCTACACATGGTGGGATCCACCAATTCTGAACCTGTATCAGAATCATGCAGCTTCCTCAGGTTGGTAACCATCGGAGTAGACATGGATTTGCAATCCATCATACCAAACCTCTTTAGTACATCCACTGTGTATTTTCCTTGTGCCAGAAATATCTCACCATGTCTTTGCCACACTTCCAATCCTAGGAAGTAATGCATCAAGCCTAAGTTTTTCATCTCGAATTATGAGGTTAGCTCCCTCTTACACCAGGCTATTAGCCCTTCATCTCCTGTTAGAAAAAGATCATCAACATACAAGAATAGTATAACAAGTTGGTTATCTCTTACCTTGAAGTACAGATTTGCATCAGTATCACTTTTTTGAAAGCTCGGGCTTTTAAGAAAGCCATCAATCCTGTCATACCAAACTCTGGGAGCCTGCTTAAGACCATACAAGGCCCTCCTTAGCTTGCATACATGAGTGCCTTTGTTATGCAGTACAAAACCATCTGGTTGTTCCACAAAGACCTCTTGTTCAATATTTCCATTCAAGAATGTTATTTTTACATCCATCTGATGTAGCTTCCAACCAAGAACGGAAGCTAAAGCAATAATAGTTCGAATGGAGGTATACCTGGCTACAGGGGCAAAAGTCTCTTCGTAGTCGATTCCTTTTTCTGAGTGAAGCCTATGGCTACAAATCTTGCTTTGATTTTTTCCACACTCCCATCAGTTGCATATTTGGTCTTATAGATCCATTTGGAAGAGACCACTGATTGTCCTTTGGCCTCAGCACAATGTCCCAGACATTGTTCTTTAGAATAGACATGTATTCCTCAAGCATGGCATCCTTCCATACTTGTAATTTATTTGCTTCTTCAAATGAAGAAGGTTCAATGCAACATAGCCTCCAAACCTATGAGGCCTCTTACTTTCCCTGAAAGTTCCTTTGGGAGCAGCTATCTTTTCTGCTTTGTGCATTGTTTTTTTAAGCCACCCTGGCTTCCTTTTGGCTAGAGGTTCTTCAAGAGTTCTTTCTAACTCTTCAGCAGGTTCTAGGGGCTCATTACTTGGCCCTTCATGAGGTTCCTCCCTCTGATCATCTGACTCTTCATTTTCAGAAGAGGGTGAAGCTGCCTGAACTGCTTCTGATTCCTGCTGAAGCTCTCTGGATTTCTTGAATGCGGCTTCCTCATGGAAAGTCACATCTTTGCTTACCTCTATCTGTCTCTGACCTAGTACATATATCCTGTAAGCCTTGGAGTTCTCATTGTACCCCACAAAAACCCCTTTCTTGCCTAAGGGTTCCATCTTTGTCCTCTTTTCCTTAGGGACATGAATATACACTGGACACCCAAATATCCTTAGATGCCCTACTTCAAGTTTGATCCTTGAGAAGACCTCTTCGATAGTCTTGTCCTTCAAGATAGCAAGTGGACACTTATCCTGAATATACACAGCAATGAAGGTAGCTTCTGCCCATAAAGAATTTGGCAGATCCTGGTCAAACATCATTGTTTTCGTTGCCTCACAAATTGTCATGTTTTTCCTCTCAGCAACTCCATTTTGCTGAGGGTTATATGGCACGGTCAACTGCCTCTTGATTCCTGCTGACTTGCAGAAATCCTCAAACTAGAGAGATTCAAACTCTCCTCCGTTGTCTGTTCTAAGGGTTTTGATGTGTTTCCCTGTCTACTTTTCAATAAAGGCTTTATACTCTTTGAATTTATCAAATATGTAACTTTTAGCTTTAAGGAAATATATCCAACATTTTCTTGAGTAATCATCAATAAAAATGACATAATACAAACAACCACTGAGTGAGGGAGATGACATGGGACCACATATATCAGAATGAACTAGATCTAAGATGCCCTGAGCTCTGTTGTCGCTGCTAGGAAATTCTTTCTATATATTTTTACCTACCATGCATCCCTTACAAATTTCATTTTTACTAAGAGAAATAGAGGGCATGCCACATACCATGTTTTGTAGATCTGGAAGTGCTTTGTAATGAAGATGTCCAAGTCTTTTGTGCCACAACTTGCTGGAGCTAGTCGCATCATGAGCCAATGCTAGAATTGACTGTCCTGTCACGACGTACAGTCCTCCTCTGTGAGTCCCAATGGGTTATGTTGTACTTAAGTGGCTACCTTTGGCCCACAGTAGTGTCTTCTTGTCCTTGAAGATCACCCAATATCCCTTGTCCTCAAGGGTTGCAACTGATAGTAGATTCTTCTTGAGCCCTGGAACATATAATACTTCATCAACATGAAGTCTAGCCCCAAATTCCAATCTGAAGGAGATAGAGTCTACTCCCTCTATCTAGTAACATTTGTCACCCCCAAGCTCAACCTGCTCTGCAAAAGATTTTGTCTTGAAATCTGAGAGGATCTCCTTGTACCCTATCGTGTGCTTTGATGCACCACTGTCTACTAACCAAGTTTCTGGCCCCGTGAAAACTGAACTGGATAAGGCAGAAACCAAGTAATATTCTTTTCTATTTTCTTTCTCATTAGAAGGACTTTTCTGTTTTCTTTTGGATTCATCATCCTCAGCAGTTGAGGCATAATGTTTCCCTTTCCTTGGATATTTCTTTCTAAACCAACATTCTTTAGCAAAATGACCCAACCTATTACAACTAAAGCATTTAATCTTAGATGTATCGATACTCTTGCCTTTGAATGTACCTTTGGTGTTTGGCTTCCTCTAAGAGCCTTTCTAGAAAGTGCCTTTCTTCTTTCCGTTGAATCTTGATGCTAAATTTGAATGCTCTTCTTTCATTGGCTCGCTCCTGGTAGCAGTGCGACTCTCCTCCTAGAGGCAATCATGCCATAACCTCTCAAATGTGGGTTGAATCTCTCTCCCACTTACACTGGATAAGAAGGTCTCACATGAAGAAGGAAGACCATCAAATATGGCCTGCACTAAATCATCATCGTCCACTGTCACCCTTGTGACCAAAAGTTGATCTCTGATCTGGGCTATCCTAGAACAGAAAGATGCTACTGATTCACCTTTCTCCATCTTCAAATACTTAAGCTTGTGCTTAAGTGTCATCTTCTGACTTGGAGCTTGTTTCTCATACAGATTCACCAAGGTATCCATACAGTCCTTGGCAGTCATTAACGAAGTCATTACCGGAATTGACTAAATCAAAGATGATTCGCTTGGCCTTTGCTTGACTCTTCCTGAAAGTTGTTCTTCCTGCATTACTAGTGGGTTCCTCCACCACTGTGGTCACATATTGCTCAAGATCATGCTCCTGCAAAATATTTGTTATCCGAGAAGTTGGCAGCTCCTTCAAGCCTATCCTCGGCCCTGACTGAAATGGAGGATGCCATGGACCTCACACTGGAAACTTAATCAAGCTTGTTTGGATCTATGTGTACCTGTTTCTACACTTCAACAAGCTTAACACACCCTAAGCTCTGATACCATGTTAAATTTTGAGCTTGATTTCTTAAGCAGATTATTTCTTTGAATTCTTTAACACTTTGATTCCAGCTTAATACATTTCAACAATATAGAATCATAATTGAATAGCAATAATCATGTAGATACGTAAGCATGCACATCAACAACACATATACCCTGGGGAAACCCTGTACATGGAGAAAAACCCCAGCAAACAATATTCATTTATTGCATTAATAATATAAGATCACTTACAAACATCCACCATGAAATTTTTCTCTTAAAGAGCTTGTCAAGTTGACTCTGACCTGACAGAGAACTAAGAGACCTTGTTGATATAGACGTATCCGAGTTGCTTTCAAAGACTGAGATATATCAGCTCTGATATGGGTTGTTGAAGCTGCCTCTATATGTTGTTATGACAGCACTGTTATGCGCCTTTATACTGCCTCTATATGCTGTTATGACAGCACTGTTATGTGTCTTTTATGCTGCCTCTCTATGCTGTTATGACAGCACTGTTATGCACCTTTATACTGCCTCTATATGCTGTTATGACAGCATTGTTATGCACCTTTTATGCTGCCTCTATATGTTGTTATGACAGCACTGTTATGCGCCTTTATATGCTGCCTCTGTATGCTGATATGCGCCTCTACATTCACCCTTACACTGCATAACCATTGTTTTGAAGAGAGGGGTCGACCTCTGCTTATAAAGGAGTGAAAAGGAGAAGTAGATGGCTCGAATTAGGAACTTGTTTGCATGCTCTAACATAACTCAGCTTCACACTTTAATTCAAAAATAGAACTAGACTTGAGACTTCAGTTACAACTCAACCTTGACTTGGCATGCATGTGTACTAACTTAGCATGCACATGTCATGCATGCAACATGCAACTAGACATGCATGCAGTGCATGTCATGCATGCAACATGCAACAACTTGACAACAATGTCTTTGGCTTAGACATGCAACTTTGACTTCTAGAACTCGACTCTTTACAAGGCAATTTGAATTTCTCTTCATGGTGGATAACGTTACACATGCCAACGCACTAGATCAATACATTTTTATCATTTGCAATATTAGGAATATCGTTTGTTTCTAGCTCATAGGAATTTTATATTCAACGTAATTTTTGTTAGATGCCTTGACTTTTGCTCATGGCTCACAAGGCTTGACTAGGCTCACAGAGGTTGTACGTTCCCCCCTGTCTTTTGCACTAGTTTGTCTATGCTCACAAAGGTTGTATGTTCTCCCTGACTTTTGCACTAGACTGTCTATGCTCACAGAGGTTGTATGTTTCCCTTGACTTTTGCATTAGACTTACATAGCATCTCGTTCGTCCTGACTTTTGGTTTGACTCACAAAGGTTGTACGTTCCCCCTGGCTTTTGTCAATAGCTCACAAGACTGGTTGATTCTCCAAATCTCCCTGGCTAGCCTCAGGGTGGCCCATATGGCCTCTCATTGGAGAATGACTGTCGGTGCTGCCAAATTTAACACTGAGAAGGCATAATGGAGTAGCAGATGGTATGGCAAACGAAGCAATCTCACACTCCAAGGGGTTACTGAAGATTCAATTGCATAATGGCTCAGATTATTTCAAGTCCAGCTATTCCATAACCAGATGAAAGGTACATTGCAAAAGGTGAGTACAGATAAATCATAAAGTCTGCCCGACTCACACAAACAAGTACTTCACATGCTTGTCATGCTGCGTAAGGGATCTCGATTCTTTTCTATGTAGACTGTGGTCAGAAAAAGTAAACTCGGTATTTTCAATAACTGAGAATATAATATATAGGAATATGTCTGTATCTCTGTTTGTCAAAACCTGTGTTTCAGTCGTTGGGTCAGTTTCTCTTCTGTCTTTGTCTCACTATTTTCCAGATGTAACAGCAAGGACAGTAAAAAGAATGCTGTTATATCACAGGCTAAGATCAGAAAGGGTTACAGGTGTCTTACCCTCAACCTATATATGTAGCTATCAGTTGGAATGATAATATAAAGCCTAGCTGTTGTTAAAAATAAATAAATATATAATTGTGCAATGATAATATATATTATGTCCATTATTTTAGTGATGTTCTAGAATTCAATGGAATCCTCCCTTTAGCTGATGCAATAGCAAATGTACTTGCACACTCCATATTGCAACAGTCTGTACAACTTCTAGTGATTCAGTTGCTTCTTAAACAACAAACTGCTACATATAGTTGATGAATTGAACTGAAAGAAGAAAAATAATGCTCAGTGCAAACCTTAAGTACTGGTTCATCCCTTCTGACAACAGCTGTGTGTAATTGCTTCGTCATTTTATTTTCTTCCTCTTCGTGGCCATCCACTACAATATCTAATGATGGTACCCCTGATTCCCTCCCATTCTCTTGATTGACATCTGCAGAGATAGACTGATTCATAGTCTGATTCATTACTTGACCATATGCATCTCCTGGCAACTCAGCAGTTAATAACCAGTTCCACACTTTGCCATCATCAGAAATAGAGATGAAAGCTGTCTTCAGGACTAGAACAGATTGCCTAGATAGCATGGAAGAAGCAGAGTTCTCTGTATAAGTAGGCAGTTCAAAGAACTTTACACCAGGTTCTTTCTCTGAACAAGTTTTGCTAACTTTCTCTATTTCGAACTCTGAAGAGCAATGGGAAACAGCAAGTATTGTTGGAGAAGGCACAGATGTGCCCATAGACGGAATTAATGCTTCCATCATGCATAACACATAAATCTGCTTCCCTCTGCAAGATATTGGCAATAAGAAAATTTATCTAGTAAGCTGCAGTAAGGTGTAGATCTAATTCCAAACTATGGACTTTCTTTTCCAGAAACAAATCAATGCAACATGTCCACTACATTTATTACAGAGAAGATAAGAGCCTTCTTAGCTAAAGAGAGTTTATAAACAAACAAACAAAAACAGATATCTTAACATATTTTTTCTCAGAAAATGTGATATTTGCAGAGAGAAAAACATTTGGACTTTTTTTGCTATAAATATTAGTTATCGATATTCAACTGATATGTTCGCAATACCAGCAATGGAAGAAAGATACTCACATACAAGAAACACAAAAGAGAGCAAGTATGCAAACATGAGAAGAAGATTGCCAGAACTGTGCAAATATGCTGTACACTCTATACCCATTAATTATTGTGCACATATCATCAACTTACTAGATTTCACTTGTGGAGACTTTACTCTCTTTTCTATGTGTCTGTTCTCCCACTACAATCTCTAGACTTATAGGTGTTTCATATTTACTCATGTGATTAAAATTTTTAGTTTTATAAGAACAATAATGAATGTGTTCCTATTCTTCCTAACTATTCTCTTATACGATATACAGAGTTTCCTTCATAGGTTAAACCCTTCTATTTTTCCCTTTTTAAATTCCAACATTGTCGTTAGCGTAGTTTGGTGCCTTTTTAGGGAATGTATTATGAACTACTTATTTTGTTATTGTACTGGCCATACTCTTGAGTTCCATTGACCTTCCTTTGGCACAAGAGCAGGTTAATATAATTTCATTTCATTTCTACGTGCATTTGTAGTGAAATTATGTGCATTCTATTATGCAATTATGTTTGCATAATAGAATGCATTAAAAACACTTAATGTTCTCTGTTTGGAGAAAAATCTACATCTTTGGGTTTAAGTAATCCTTTTTTTCAAAGGAAAACCTCGCAGGGAAAACCAAGAGATGCTTCCCACATTCACAGATGGCATCCCAAGTAAACCTGTCGACACAGACTAGTGTGCCCGACCCAGGGGGGTTTGAACCAAGCACCTGCTGGCATGGAACTAACCAAATGCCCAACAACATTGGCGACAACCAGTTGAGATAACCACTTGCGCTAGATTTAGGTTTAATTCATCTCTTGTCGTTATTGAAAGCATAAGTTTCATTATCGAGTGATTAGTTTGATCTTGCTAAGAAACAGAAAATTTACATGCATCATATCTACAGATAAAAAGTTCAGAAATATGAACACACAAAACTAGTTGTGTGTGGGTAATAAGTCATTAAGGTCATCATAAGGCTGGTCACATGAGGATCATGTGTCCTGACTCCTAATGGAAATAGGGAGTCCATGTGTCAGGATGTATGAACAAGTGTCAGATTAATAGGAACACCTGTTGGACAGATGAACAATTATGGGGTATGAAAGTCCAAGGATCAAGGTCGAGAGACCCATAGACACACAATATGTGAATTGTGGTGACTGAGAGAAAGAGGGATCATAAACTGTGGCCAAAATGCAGCAGTGCCCTGAGACAAAATTACTGGCTAGTTGATTCTTGTACTTAATCTACTCATGTTACAGAAAGTGTTTTGGCATCCAAATTTAGATAGTTCTAGGACTGATGGGGGGAAATCTAAAACTTATAAGAGCTACCTACTTTAGGGTTCCTGAATATCCACAGAATCTAGCATCCAGCAGACCTGTGTATTAATTACTTTCACTCATTTGGGTTATATTCTCATAACCCTCAGGTGTGGCAGGTGCGGCATGGATCATCCTAGATCCTGAGGGAAAACTTGAAACAACTTTCGCCTAGGGGTTAGGAAAAGTACACAAACAAGCAAGCTGAGGCTTATGCTTTTTCCAGGGTCGTCTTCTAACAAATGAAACCAGAACAAAGTCTTTGATTGTCATAGGCGACTCAAACATAATTATCAATTGATGATCTCGAAATCAACCCCGTCCAATAGCAAGTTTGCTTATCTTCTAGCTCAAATTCAGAAGGGAGGTCTGCAGTCTTTAAAAGGTCTCATTCTACTAGGTTTTAACAGAACACAATTATCAGGCCGATTCACTAGCCAAGGAGGCCACCACTCTCAAAATAGGTGTTCTCCTAAAAAATGGGGGTCGGCACTATCAAGCCATACCTTAATTCTCTTAGGTTATGGATATGGAGGCACGTTACATCATAACAAATCACCATATGCCACAATACCATCGTCATTCCATTTCAAGCAAGGTGCCTATATACGAAAGGACCTGCCCAACCCCCTCTTTCACACTCGAACTTAATTCTGATCCGTCTCTTGAAACACCCGGTGAGGTTTATCAAAAGCAAGGTGGGATAATGGAACTCTGTATGGGAGAAGCAAGCATCATCCTGTGGAGCAAGGCTATCCAATGGAAAAATTGCCTTGTAAGAGCTTCCCTCAGCCTCTGGAATCTGGATGGTCCTTTTGGAATTTCTGTTTGATGGTCAAAGTTTCAGGGCATGCTCAGTGCGTGTCATACCTTAATTCTGGTCATTAGATTTCTTCTGCATGTATGGTTCTTCGGTACTCTTGAATCCTTGGTTTTTATTTGGCATCTGTTCTTCTAGTTTTTTGAGATTTAGTTTTAGTAAGTTGTTACCTCTTGCTGTCTTGGTCACTCTCTATTGGGAGTATGGCTCTATGATCTTGTTGGACACTGGTGATTTCGGTTCACTCAGTTCTGGTTCCAGAGAGTTGTGGACTCTTGGCAACCTGGCAGTTCTGTTGTGTGGTCTGTGGTGCAATGGGCCTTTTCCTGTGCGTTGGAATCAGGGTCCCCCTGGAAAAATTCATCTGTGTGGCAATTTGAGCCTCTTAAGACCCTTGTCAAGGCCTGGCAGCATTATCCTTTTCTGTGCGACGCATTCATAGACTATAGGGAGGCCCAGAAAGTTCAAAGGGTCCTTCGAAGACATGAAGAATCCATTGAATGTAACAAAACCTCTCTCTTCTCTATGACTACCAAATTCCATGAAAATGAACATCAGTGCACCTCTCAAAATGCAATAATTATGAACACTCTAGTCCAGCAAAAGTAATATGTTGAGAAATATGGTCATCAATCTTAGCAAAGGATCTCACTCTGCAGCTTCCAACCACAAGATGTCGACAAATTCAGTCCAAGTGGATTTTGAGGAGGAAGATACAGTAACCAAATGATGGAAGACATGGATCTTGAAAATCAGAACTCCCTTCAACCATTGGGCTGGAAGAAGCAAACAGTCATCGTGTTTTTCGTTAATCTTTCTGTTTAGTAAAGCAATTAGAATACTCGGCTCTAGGTGCTTTCCTAAGGCTGTATACCTGTAAGTAATTTTGGGATGTATTAACTATGAAAATTTGCAAGATTTGTTTTTGGCATATAAGAGCTGCCTATTTTGTTTGGAAACTCAGGCTAGCAGTATTATGTACTTTTTGTTTGGAAACTCAGGCTAGCAGTATTATGTACTCTTGATGTTTAGCTCTGCTACAACTTTTATAATACAAATCTCCCCAGTTTTGGTTTAAAAAAAATTCTCGTACCCCTCACCTTATTCTTGAACTGTAACAGGGAATTCTGGCATGCAGTCCCCTTAATCTACTGATGTTACAGAAAGTGTTTTGGCACCCAAATTTAAACAGTTCTAGGACCGATGGGGAGGAATTTCAAACTTCTAAGAGTTACCCACTTTAGGGTTCTTGAATATCCAGAAAATCTAGCATCCAGCATACCTGTATATTAATTACTTTCACCTCTTTAGGTTATATTCTCCTATTATATTCTCATACCCCCATCCTTACTCTTGAACTGTAACTGGGAATTCTAACATGCAATCCCCAATAAGATAAGATAAGATAAATTTATTACTGTCCAACAAATGACCACAAATAAGTCAATAGCACTGTTAAGTACAATAGTATCAATACAGTGTGGGAGCACAAAGGTGATTCCTATTAAACCCAAAAGCAAATCTAATCTGAGATCTAAAATCTAATAGATAGAGAAGAACATGTTGTTGAGAAATGAACTACAAAGGGCCAAAAGACAAAAGCTAAAAATTCCCTAGAGGGATGCCTTGGAGGGAGGTATAGGGAGAGAATCCTTAAAGCCCCCTGGACCCATCATCAAAGGAGGAGGAAATAATGCACTGCAGGTAAGTATCACTCCTAGCATCTGAGGATGAACAGAAAAAGCTCGTGATAGAAGGCTCTCTAGAAGAGCTGGAAGAAGAACTGGTCTATTGTGTCTATCCGCCCCGAGGGGGAGACTTGCTTCTATTGTCTGGAATCTGGATCAATGTTTTGAAACTCGGACTCGGACTTGAAATCGGTCGAGGGTCAACTCGGACTTGGAATCGATCAAGGTCAACTCGAACTATGACTCAGAATCGACTGAGGGTCAACTCAAACTCGGACTCGGAATCGGTCGAGGATCAACTTGGATTCAAACTCGGACCAATCTAATTTCAATGACTCGGTTTACTAAAAAAACATAAAAAGTTTAAATTTAATAAATATATATATATATTAAAGATTCCAAACCATTGGAGACAAAATATGCAAAGTCTGCTCATGCATATATCATGTAAAGGTGAATATATCAAAAAGTTTCAAAATAACACCAAATGCAATACATATCGGCAACAAAATACATAATCAATGAGGCTCCAAATGGCCTCTAGGCTTTAGAGTCTAAAAAACATGCTACAACCATGTCCTTTTGCCTAGCCTTGTTTTCTTCGAATTTCGCAAGCTGATTTTGCAATTCCAATCTAATATGTCCAATCTCCTCTAATGGGGCCATGCATGGGGCAACTTGGCCTCTTATACAAACCAAGTGTTCTTTCAACCTGCGAATCCCCCCCATGCATTTCTTGCAATATTTGCAATAAATCTCCTCATCATCAAGATCAGCATAGATCCATGCAAGGTCTTTGACTCCTGGGACGACAACCATGCTAAAATTCCAACCTGCAAATTCAAATATGCGACATTGCAAGAAGCAAACTCCATATTAAATTCTTAATATGCAAAGTTCATACTTCGAACTTCAAAGTTCAAACTAGTAGAAGGCTAAAAGCACAAAAATTTAAAGATCAATTTCAGATCTGCAATTTAATGAGAGGAAAACATACAAGATATGGTATACCTGGCTGGGACAGATCATTGCTCTTCAATGCTACTCCAAAAGTCCAAATGCTTGCAAATGTTCAATGAGAGAGGTGTGAGGCAAATAGGGGGGAGGGCTCTCTTTATAGGTTTTTTTAGGGTTTAGGATGCTTGCATGGGCAGTGGGCATAAGAATTTGGTCCACAACTCCTCCAATATTCAAGATGGGTTGTAGCCTCCTCACTAAGATGCCAAATCCACTGCAAACAGCCCCAAACAATTGCCAAACCAGCTCCAAGCTCAAGCCTCACACTGCTCTTCAAGATTTCAGCACTGCTCCAAAACTCTAAAATGCTCACAAATGCTCAATGAGAGAGGTGTGAGACAAATAGAGGGGTGGGGGGTCTCTTTATAGAAATTTGCTAGGGTTTAATGATTAGGTTTTTTCATTTTTTATTAAAATAATGTTTTTTTTAAGTTTGAGTCAGCATGGCGAGGTCCTATATCTACTCAACCGAGTAGGGCCAATTTGGTACTAAACCGGCCAAGTCATGCTCTAACTCGACCGATTCGGTACCAAACTGGCCCACCGAACAAAGCCAACGGCCGAGTCAAACCGGTCACCAATCAACTCAATTGAGTTGACCAAGTCCAAGTCAACTTGGACCGAGTTTTAAAACACTAGTTTGGATGCGTAGGTCTACCTGCTAGGAGGTCAGGCACTATCTTGTTGATAAGTGTAACTCAGAAGGTCTTCTTCCATGTGGTAGCATCCTAGTATGGTGGAGGAAAATGAAACTAGCCAAGTCAGTTTATTGGATCTACTTCCTAAGTCTAACTTAGGAAAAAGTACATTAGATGTGTTATATTCTCTTGTTGACTTAATGAGCAGTTTTTTCTAAGGTTAAAGTGAAAAATAATTGAAGTGATGGTCTTTAAAATCTTGGCCATTGATCTCATTAAGAGAGTGAGGGTTAATCCTAGCCCTTTATCTCTTTGGAGATAAGGTTTTTGCTTGCTCATGGAGATAAAGGAAATCGATTTGGTAGTTGTGCACATCATGCATTTGAGAGAGGGTGAATTTCAACAAGAGAAGAAGAGATTCACTTAAGGTTTGTTGGAGGAGATTTGCAGAGAGGATAGAGGAGACATCTAGCAAGGAAATCGACCTACTTTCCTTAGCATTTGCAGAGGCTGAAATTCATATTTGAGAGGGAGACGTACAGGGTGACACATCAAGCCGTATGCATTGTGCAAAGGCCATCGATTGAGTTCTTCTGAGTTGTTTTTGTTGGTCCGTTGGATTGGGAGAGGGTCGTACAAGTGCTGAGAAGGTTTTTGTTGGGGTTTCTCTCAGCTATTGGCTTGGATAGATTTGTCTTGTAAGAGATCTCTATGTTTTTTGCTGCATTAATAAAATCCACAAACTGAAGAACTGGTTTTCCCACATTGGGTTTTTCCAGGGGTTATTTTACCCAAAAATATTGGTGTCTCTCTTGTGATGTGATTGTTGTTATCTTCTACATTGATTCTCAGTTATATTTTTGTTGTGCATTGTTTTATTCTTGTGAAGAAACCTAGTTGTAACTGATAAATAACAACTTCAGATATTTTAATGTGAGTTAAGTAAATTTTTGGGTGATAAATTGTTGAAGAGTTTTGGTTGATCTTGCTGGGTTTTAGTGGATTCACATGTCTCGAGATCTGATTCTGAAACCCCACACAAGTCTCGTAGATTTTTCTTATACAAATTTCCAAATACTCAGTGATGTTATATTGTATTGTGGCTTTTCCACAGCTTTATGCAAGAGTAACCTAGTTTTGGAATAAGGTTTGAAGTTTGAACCTAGTTTTAGAATTTCACCTCATGACAACAAATCTACACTCATAGAATCTAAACCCTACAGTTGAATCTAAAAGTGTCTTAAACACCTATCAAACTTCAGATCTGTATAAACCAAAACATTGCACTGAAGATTCAAGAGTGTAGACCAATGTTATTAAAGCCAGTCGGTTGAACTATTTTGGAGGCAAAAACAGCGCAACATGTGGCACAAAACCGCTTTTGGTCGGTTCTGTACGGCGCATCATGGACCCACGAAATACAAAAAAAAAATATATATATAAATTGTTTAATAAGGGGGGCCTATTACCTAACCCCAAGGTAATGGTAATGTTAGATTCTTAAAGTAAAAGGATGAAAATGAAAGATAAAGGAGAATGTCACTTTTACTTAAATTTTCATCCTTATCTTTCATTTTCAACATTTTAATTAAATTTTTAACATTACCATTAATTGTTTCGAGATGTTTGAGAGTGGTTCCAACCTCATTGGACTTCATATGGAGAAAGTAGAATTCTAGGTCCCATTCAAAATTCAACAGACTTAAAAGTTAACGGTTTTCAAGATTTCAAGATTGGCAAGATTGCAACGTTTCCACTAGATTATATCATGTATGAGGGTATGGAACTGGGATTCTAACATTACCATTAATTTAAGTAAAAGTGACATTCTCCTTTATCTTTCATTTTCATCCTTTTACTTAAATTTTTAACATTACCATTAATTGTTTCAGAATGTTTGAGAGTGGTTCCAACCTCATTGGACTTCATATGGAGAAAGTAGAATTTCAAGATTGGCAGGATTGCAACGTTTCCACTGGATTCTATCATGTATGAGGGTATGAAATTGGGATTTAATCAAGAGCACCAAGCCCTCTATGTACCTCGATGTTGGTGGCATTGATTGTTGAACTCTTCTATCATGACCCTAGTAAAAATGTACCCTTCACTCAAGTAAAATCACTTATTAGGCATGTTAAGCTTTTTCTATCTTATTTTAATGCTTAGAGGGTGGCATTGATGATGAGGATCCTAATATAGGTAATGTCTTGATGATATAAAGTTATTTGTTGCAGCATGATTTTTTTGGACTCTAGAGGCCATTTAGAGCCTTGTTGTTGATGTATTTTGGTTCAGAGATGGATTGCACTCGATGCTATTTTGGTTATATGCACTCTTTCTTGCTATATAAATGAGAAACTTTGCATATTTGTGTATAAATGGTTTGGATTCATATGGATGCACATGAATATATATGTTTTTTTCAAAATTTGAATATTTTATGTAGTTTTTGGTCTACCGTTTTTTTTTCTAGTTCTTTTCCGGGGTTTTTCCGGTCCAGTCCAGTTTCATATTTTTGGGGTCGACCGGTTCGGTCCGGTTTCCATGTCTGATAACATGGATATACACACCGCATTTCAAGAAATTGGATCAGTATAGCATCAAACCACTTAGATAGATCTAAGAGAAGAAAAGTCTGAAATCAGATCTGAATACTAAATCAGATCAGCACCAACCCCGCATTAAGTAGAATATAAATCAGATTAACCTGCTAAATCACCTCAGCCATAAATAGAAATCAAATCTGAAAAACCCGATCAGCATACTCAATATGCACCAGCAATCACATATCTATTACAGCAGAAAAGAAGATTAAATAAATCAAAATCAGCTTTTCCCAATCTTACAATACAAAACTAACTAGCTTCTCACAAGCTCATAATGCAAAACACTTTAACTAGAACACCCTAGCTATCACATCACACTACTCTTTACTCCAGATTTCATAGATAGAAGTAATGCACCCCTCCTTCCATTTTATAGAATAAGAGAGGAGGTTACAAGTATATAACCTAGACTAGGTCCACCTAAGAGAATGGACCCACATAGCCCAAGGGATTAGCTCAAACAGTCATCACCGATGTTGTTGGGCATTTGGCTAGTTTCATGTCAACAGATGCGCGGTTTGGATCCCCCTGGGTCTGTTGCACTAGTCTAGACTCTACACCAGTAGGTTTACTAGGGATGCCATCCACAAACTTGAGGAAGCATCGTTTGGGTTTCCCCACGAGATTTTCCTTGGAAAAAAAAGAGAATGGTCCACAAGTGGAATGCTCCACCATGACAAGTTCCACTTTAACCCTAATCAACTCATGCACCTCAAATGTGCTAAAGGATAGGTGAATGGGTCCATAAGTGGAGTACTCCACCTTGACAAGTTCCACTTTAACCATAACCAACTCAGGCACCTCAAATGTGCTAAAGGGTAGGTGGTTAGGTGACAACTTGGCATGCTTCTCCAAGTAACTAACTCAAGTAGTGTGCCCCACATGTAGTACACCCTCCGAATCCAAGTAACTCCAAGTGTCAAAAAAATAGATGAAAAGTGACTATAAGACAATTTGCGCTCATGAGAATTTCTCCCCCTAATACAACCCTCTCACAACGGGAGTCAAACACTTTCCAAGCAACATGTAAACTAACACTCCCTCTTTGTGAGGAAAATGTCCTCCATCACACCAAGTTTCTCCCTTAACATCTCTTCCCCTTTGCTAGGGGTTTTGTCAAAATATCACCAACTTGCAAATATGTAGGAAAGTAGTCAAGAATTACTACTCCCTTATGTACTTTGAACTCTCTTCAAAATCTTCAAGGTGTACTTCCCTTGTCCAAGGAAGATTCATCAACAACTTGCCGAACTTCTAGTCCTAACCGATGAAGGTTGACTTGGCCGAGACTCACGAGTCTTCTCGAGTCTTAGTTGGGCCACATACTCGCCTCATACTTGTTGGAGATAATGGCCATATTTAGAACATAAATGTATTAAGAATTAGATGAACAATAAATGCTCACTAATAAAGTGATATAATAATGGGGCATTTAATGTAGTGGTTAATAGTTAGGTATTTAGGAATTACATAACGTACTAGTCCCCTCTCCTATTATGTAATGAGACATTGCATCATCTAATGAATGAATCCAGTGTCCACTCTTTCTCGTTCATGTGTATTCCTATCCATGCATTTGTGTAAAAACAGCATGGTATCATAGACACATTGAGAAGAAGCCGAGAAAGCATGTGAAGGAGCCGAGGGACTGTCGTGATCAGAGAAGGCACCAAGTAACTACTCACACACATTGGGCAAAGATAAAAAGGGTGAGCCACTATTAGAATTCAGTGAAGGGCGAAGAAAAACCGGTTTGTAGCCATCATTAGAAAAAAGGGTGTCTAGCAAGTAGGAGTCGTCACAGAAGCGAATAAGTCATTGGGTGGTTGGTGTAGGCACGAAGAAGCCGCCGAGAGATTTGGCTAACTATGGGCCAGTGAAGATATATGTTTTTATACAAAAAAAGGTGTATACACCATGGGAAGAGTGGTCACCGCGACAAAGACTATTAGGGTGAGCCACATCGAAGAATTCAAGAAAGAGAGTCGCCATGATATCAATAGGAGCCAAGTCATCATGTGAGTTGTTGTGAAGAAAAGAGGAATCAAAGGTATACCTGCCAGAATTTTTTTTAAATGTCGTGAAGCTTAAAGCCACGGGGATTATTTTTTTTAGAGTAGAGCCACCATTTCATTTTTAATAAGCCATTATATGAATTTGGTAGAAGGAGCTACCAGTCACCATATGAATTTGATAAGAAACTCATGGAGAGATTCCGATCGATTTGGTGAAGACTTCATACAACTGTAAGTTTGTAAGTTTGTTGTTGATTATTAGACATTTTTTCTTTGTAAAAGGATTCTAGAAGAGAGAGTTGTCATCAAAGATTTTTAGAACATAAATTTAAATTTGACCTAGCTTAAGTGAGGTCAATGGTGAATTAGGTTGGGAATGATATAAAGGGAGGAATTTGACCTAATTCCTCATTATGCATTGTTATGATTTGATGTTGAGAGTTCCCAGAGGAGGAAGAGAGTCGACTTTACTGTTTTGTGGATTTTTGGAGGAAACCACCACCATTGATCGATTTCAGTGTTGAGAGACACACCCTAGCCCATCGGAGATACCATCCAGGTATTTCACCGTGCTATTCAGGAGTATCCAGTGCAGAGTGCGCAGCTCAGAGTGCGCAGCTCAGCCAGTGAGGGCGCAAGTCAGATTGAGGATTTGTGGAGCTGCACGAGGTCTGAGCTCAGATTGCAGTTTCCTTTTGACCTAGTTGAGATCCAGCCAAGGCGCTCCGATTGAGCCAGTTTCCATCAGATTCTGACGATGGAATCTTGCAGGGCACATCATCCAACCATTTAGGGTGCAGTTCTTCCGGCAGGACATTTGAGGTTACAGACAGAGCATCAGGGCAAATCTGGGGAAACCCTTCCGACCCAGTTCTGCATTTGGCGAGACGATCGTTTTGAGTCCTATAGCAGTAGATTCCGCTAGTGGAATCATTTGGGGCGCATCCAGTGTCCCAGGCGGTGCGCAAACCCCCCAGGGGTCTAGATCCAGTGCCTCGGAGACCAGATCTGACATCCGGCACTCATCCATTTCAGTCTAGAGGCCAGGGTGTTTCTATTGGAGCAGTTACCAGCTCCGACACTCATCCATTTCAGTCTAGAGGCCAGGGTGCTTCTATTGGAGCAGTTTCCAGCTCATTCCGACAGTCTATCCTTCAAGACGAATTTTCCAGCTGGTAGCGGTTACCGTACTTCTCTAGAATCGCATATTTTTTTCGATCTATCCGTGCATGCATCAAATCTGCCTTCATCTTCTGATCACGGGTATTTTTATGCTATTTGCTTGTATTCCATTGACGATCCATGAGATCTAGCTGATGATTATACTCTATATTTCCAGTATGTTATTGTATTTCCATGCTTGAGTCGCATAATACATGCTATTGGGCAGTTGATGTTCTTTACTACCGAATGCATCATTTATATATTGTTTAAACCATAAATACGCAACATGCACATGCAATAACAAACACACAACTGAAACGCATCTAGAAACCCCCCAGTGTATCAGATCTGCGAAACAAAACATTAGATCAGTAGCAAATATCTTGATCAGCGGGATCAGGGATATTTCAAAATATCACCACTCAGAAAAGGGCAAAAAGAAGGAAAATGATTGTCACGGATGTGGTAAGAATTGGACTCCAGGGCATAGATGTGAAGACCCATCATTACACTACATTAAAATAGTGGATGGAAGGGAAGTAGAAGTCTTGAACCCAAAATATGAAATTACTATAAGCTACAATTTGAAATCCAATGATAACAAAACACCGCCAAAAGTGCCATTAGCATCAATCTCATGCAAACCGCAAAATAAGAATGAAAATAGAGTCCCCCAAAATGAAACCACTTCTCAAAAAGAACAAACTACAAAAAAGTATTCCACTTCATCTAAGGAAGGTTGATAAGACCCGAGATCTAATGAAAAAGGAGCAAGAAACACAATCAAACATACAACAACAAAAGCAAGAGAAGTATGTTACCAAGGAGCATCAAGTTTTTACAATCAACAAACAAGTTAAAAGACTTCAAAATATGATGCATACACTACAATGGAACCTCACCATCGATCAAATTGAGAACCAAGTCAAACCCCTACAACTAAACAAAGACAAAGATGATGCTGCCAAGAAACCATGCTCAACCAGAGAGAATCATATTTACTATGCTATAAGGACAAAGAATTCCTTGAAGGGATGGCAATGTAATAAACATAAATATATATATATATATATGAAAATAACAATAATAATTATAATAAATAACACTAATTAGGCTAATGAAAGGTCAAAGGGCACACACCCATTCACCTCGTGACCAATCAATGCATATAAGTATACCATCATGAGGATCATAGTAAATCATCATCTTATCAATCATGTATTACTTAATATATCTTTGTATACTTGCAAAAATGTTCTTCCAATTAATGATAAACATGAATCTGTTTACTTTAGGGGGCAATCATTAAATAGAAAGGGGAGGGGCTTAGAATTAGGTTTAGGGTTTACATTTTTTTTTTATTAGTTATTTTTCCTTTTGTTAAGTGCTTTTTGTGAGCCCAAGTACCCCCTGTATTCCCCGACGTTGTTTAAATGCTCTACCTTTTGAACATTTTCACCAAAATCTGACGAAACAAATCTTGGTGAAATCACCATTTTTTGTTGTTTCAATTGCATTTTGGAATGCATAAATGGATTCAACGCCCTAAAAAACCCGCAAGGCACTTGGATTATACAGACTCGGTCACACAAATCTGCAGTTCCAACAATTTATGGTTGGATTTCGAAAAAAAATGATTGGAAATAAGCCTGAAAAAGCACCAAAAAGTAGAACCTTTAGACTACGCGTTGTATTCTCCTATATAGAACCAACTAGTTCAAACCAACAACGGCGGTTCCATATGGAACCAACTGGTTCAGTCATGGAATCGTCCGGTTCAATACAAAACTGACCATTTCCAATTGAAACCACCAGTACCACACAAAAAACATCTAGAACCAGTTTGACTAGTCGATTCGACCAGTTTTGATAACATTCTATAACCCATTTAAATAATCATTATGGATTTAATATTTGTTCTACTCATACTTATCCTATGAACAAATTAATCATCAAGTACAAGGCTACATTGTCTTATTGACGTAGTCACAATTTAAACTTTCACAGTGATACCAACCAAATACATTTGATATTTCCATATTTTATGATACCAATCAAGTACCCTTCACCTTTCCCTCATTATAATATTCAACCAAATGGATAATCTAGAATGTCGAATCCCACTAATAACTTGGAAAAGAGACTAAAATGCCTAGCTCACTACAATTTCCAACATGCATGTGTTGCAATTTGTGGTTGAGGTGAAATCTTATTGAAAGAAGAGGGATGTGTAACCGGTTTTAATTTCCTTACGCGAATAACTAATATGGTTGAAGTATGGTGGTTGCTAGAATTGCTACAACAGTTTCATCTTCGATCGACTTCATTTGGATCCAAACACTATCCTAATTAATGATTAATCACTCCCTCTAGGAAGCATGTTTCAAAGGTGAGTCAAACGTGTGTGTGTGTGTGTAAGCCTGATGCTCATACACTAATCAATTGGCACTCTCTGTCTCATGATTTGTTTTTGTTAAAATCTGTAAACCTAGCACCCAGTAGTTAATTCTGAATAAAACACATTTATTGAATAATAGCACAGCTAGGTTACTTAACCATAAAACTCAGCGGAAGCAAAATCATAAATCAAACATATTTGCACATGAGATTTTCTGGGTAAATAACCCCTAGAAAAACCCTCGCGAGAAAACCAAATCTGTGATGCTTTTATGAAATAAAATCAGGGCTCTCGTCCTGGGATAATGACCCTTCTGAGGAAATACAAATGTTGCAGCAAATAGCCTAGCCCACCTGGTTGTTATCTGTCTTACTTCCCCCTGCACCCTTTCCTCGACCCCTACCCCTGTACACCTGTGTGCTCACACACTCTGTGTACCATCACTATGTCTCCTCTTGCATAGGTTGTCTTTTATAACCTTGAGTTTACCCTAAGTCCAAAACCCTAGACCTCCTAAAGTGATCTACGGCTGAGATCTAATCTCACGTTCACTTTAAATCTAACGGCTAGGACTTAATTTAATTACTAATGCCAATTACGTTAACATTTAATTAAATTAAACTCACTTTATTACAAAAGTACATTCACTTTATTAATCACTTACTAAAGTGAATCCTAAGGTTATGAGAGGTAATAATGATGACTCCCACGTGTTGACACTAACCCATGTGGAAGTACATGTCCGATACTACTAAAAAACATCAACACTCCCTCATAGTGAGGAAGGTATTTCTACCACCTAGAGGTGACTTTGTATTCGCTACCAAATCCGCTACCATGGCTACTCTCCAAACTACCTGATTGTCTACTCCCTCTAAAACGAAAGCTATCCCTTCAATCTAGCTCGGATCCTTCTTTGAAAACCTTTACTGGCTTCCTGGATCCCTACTCGGGACCCGCTGCCCAGACCCCTGCCAAAGGCTGCCCGCAGCCTCCTGCTGCTACCCAGGTCCTTTTTTGGGCTACCTAAGTCTTTCAAGGCATTGCCCGACTACTGCCCAAAAAATTCTGGACACTCTGCCCAGAATTAGGGCTTTCTTCTTGGCTGTTCAATCTGGCATATTGTCTATATGATTCTTCATCCTTCCAGTACAAATGTTATATTTAATTGAGTTTCTATTCACAGACCACTAGGTTCATTTCCATTGCCTCTTTTTGAGGATTCTTCTACAGATGATTCTCAACCTATTACAGTGAATCTTTCTCTATTACAGTTCAATGTACCTATTACCACCCAAAAAGTATGTCCATTTTGGGATTCTCAAAGGTTCCTCTTGAAAGGGATACCTTGGTGCACCTTAGGGCCTGGGATATACTTTCAGCTATTTGGTTTGTCTTCAGTAGGAGAGGTTTCATTGAAGCTGTTTGGTACCTGGAAAATTCCAGAATGATTATGAACAGCAGCAAAGTGAACTAGTCTTGGCCCTCCAAATTCAGCCTATGAATGCATACAGGGCACAGCAGTTTAAGATGTTTCTCCCAGAGGGGCGAATTCTGAAGTGGTTTAAGGAGTTATTAGCAGCAGGCTAGACAGAAATTTTAAAGGAACTGTTTCAGCTCTATAAATGCTGTAAACCAGCATGAATATAAATTTATGGAGATCAGTGTGGTTTATCAACGTCTTGGGATCATACAGCAAGGGTGCATCAATATTTGATTTCATGCTAAACATGTTCATGCTTACGGTAGTTGAAAAGGGTGCCTCACATTCCCAACAGCAGTAAGGGCTGCTTTTTAGAATTCATTGTCCTACCACTGAAATTGCCAAAGGGATGGGTGATAATCAAAGTTTCAAGATGCAGTTTTCAACTATGGAGCAAGAAGACAGAGAAGAGGGGTTCCTAATGGCACCAAGATTGAAGTAATGTATCTTGTGCTCCAGTTAGCAGATTATTGCGCCCATCTTGGACAACTTGCTATACATTCTGGGTATTTTGATGAGGCTCAGCAGAGATTGACATGGGTTTTGAGGGCTGATGTGACCAGCAGACAAAGGCACTCCCTTTGAGGCCTGTTTTGGAGCTCCTTTTCCAGAATCAGTGTGCTATTTCGGAGGAATGATCTTGCATGTATAGGGCATTTTTCTATGGAGATAAGGCCAAGGAAATGCTTGCTGGTCTGAGACTAGTTCTGAGCATACTTTTATTGGGAGATATTTTTTATTGACCTCCTAATATGCCAAAGAGGAGGAGAACTCTATAGGAACAGTCTCCAGGATTCATTTCATGGCAAAAAAGGTATGATCGTAGCCTAACATGTGGAACGCCTTAGCTCAGAAGAAGAAGACTCACAGTAGCAAAGCATGATGTTAAAGAAGGATGATGACTTAATTTGAGAAACACTTCCCTTTTTTCTTGGTATGAATGCTTATTTTGAGGAAAAGGTTGTTACATGGTACAAGTGGCATTCAAACCTCAAGACAAGGTCAAAGATGCATCCTATATGGGAGAATGACATGGCAGTTAAGCATGATCTTAAGGAAGAATATGCTCCACCCCTTGCACACATTCCAAGGGCACATGATCTTTGAGGCACATGGATCAAGGTCAATGCACATGTTTTGAGGGCATCCTAGCATTGAGGGGTTGTTATAGCAACCATTGCTCATGTTTGCACATATATATCCATGAGATCCGCTTTATGAGTGGTTTCTTAGCATGATTGGAGGAGCACCCTAGCTCATGAGATCCGCTTTATGAGTGGTTTCTTAGCATGATTGGAGGAGCACCCTAGCTCTCATGAGAACACATGGTATCCCTTCATTATCCCAAGAAGGAATGAGTCCAGACTCCACATATTAAAAGGTGCCCACCTTGTCAAGCATTTTTTATTACAGAACATTTAAAGGATAGAGACACTATATTAAGGAGCGCTTCCCTATACACACATGGCAACAGGGAGCATCTAGCACATTTTTCAAGGTCTAGGAAGACCCTTTGATGAGAAGCGCCCAGCTTGGAGGTGGTTTTCTTGGAGCAAAATGTCGATCTAGAAGAATTTTAATAATATTTTATTTCCTTAAGGTTTGATATCAGCTTATAAAAAGGTTAGCTCTCTCATTTGTAGTTTGATGGTTGGATTTGTAAGGAGATCCCCTCCAAGCTTAGTTGAAGATCTATTGGGAAGAAGAAGTCAAGGGGCAAGTGCATATGTGAGGTTTTCATCTTTCTCTTCTCTTTAGAATGGATGATTAGGGTTTATGCAAGGGTTACCATTGTTTTGCGGCTGGAATGATCTTAGAAGACGGGCAATTTTGCTCCTAAAGAAAAGATTAATGTAAAGGTTGTAAACCCTCCCTAAATCCTTGATGTAACCTTGAACTTTGAGGTATTTTCCGCTGTAATTTCAGATTAAATGTGGCACATACGGCTCACTTGATTTTGTGATGGGATTGTATTTGAAGATGCGATATTTCCTGGGCTGTTCCTTTCTATTAGAAGGCTGTTCTACTTCATCGTCTTTATTTATGGCTTCATGTTATGGTTGTTCTTTCACTGTTTATGGTTGCATGTTATTCCTTGGCTGCAATTCAATGGTTGTGGTGCATCTTGTAACTCTAGTATAACTTGAAAATCTGTTTTGGACTAGTTACGGCACATCAGTGTATTGCTTGAGTATGTCTTCTCCATATTATCCACACCCTCTTTGTTCGTATATCTTGACTCATTGCCCATTGGATAGGCACTGATCTTGGTCCACCATCCCTTTTAATCAAAATTTTATGTTACATTTTGACTAGGGAAACCCCCCTTTTGTCAGAGGAGAGCCGGCCTATAGAGAGAGGAAGGGTTGTTATGGTGACAATGGGCAACCTTCCTGAGTTCCCCTAGGGTTGCACTCATGTTTCAGGGCTTTCTCCCCTTGAGTGCAAGTTTGGGATGTAACACCTCCTCTCTTGATGTACCTTCTATGGAGACTTCTTCTATATTGTTGCTAAACATAATGGATTATTCTTATGGTGCACATATGGCAATGCATTTTGCCTATTAGGCCTTACCTATTCCACGATGTGATGATCTCATTATTAACCCCACCACATTTGAAGATATTGTTTATGTTCCAAGAGTTGTTGGTTTTCCAATGCTTCATTTTATTGTGATGCAAGGCCGACCTCTTAAATATTGGAGTTGATTCATAGTGACATTTTCGGGCCTATGACCACTTGTTCTCATGGGAGAGCTAAGTACTTTCTCCTTCTTTGATGCAATCTCTATCATAGTGGCAAGATTTGGTCATATTGGCCTTTGTTGTATGAAAATTCAACACTTGTACGAAATTCGATGAATTTTTGGTACAATACGAATATGGTACAGTCAACTTACTCTTGATTGTATATGATAATACACCTTACATATTTGATCCAAAAAAACAAACAAACCAAAACCCTCCAAAATATGAAAAATCTTGAATACATCTATAAATATAAATTAATGGCAAAATTTTCAAAAACTGGATTACTTTTTCCGCTTTATTAGATGCTCTCGAGGCTAAAACTCTTCAAAAATTTAGAGCAAAATGCATATTTCCATATCAATGAGATGTATACTTCTGTATTGAAGCAATATTAGGTTTTTTCATTACGTATTTTTTCTATATTGAATCATATTTGTGTTTGAACTCATTTATGAATATTACTACTATGATCTCTATTCACAGGTCTGCAAAATCTATCCTATATTTTTACAAATGATTCTACGAATAATTCTCAGCATATCTCTATGGATCTCTTCCATCCACAGTATGATGGTGATCCTTTTTGGACATACTACACTCAGTGACTCAGCAGCTTTGCAATCTAATAAATTTTTGTTCCAACCCTTTTTACCTTCAACTGATCATCATGCTTCAATGGATTCTTCTTCTATACCTTTGCTAGAGGCAACCTTTACCAAGTTGTGGAAGTGAGTTGTTGTTGGAGATATGGCATTCAAGGGGGGGTTATATCTTCACTATATGGCCCATGTTCAACATTAAGGGGGGATGTTGTGATGTAATGCCTTCTCTCCAAAGCCTCATGTTCAAATTGAGGAGTGGTGTTGTGAATAGGGCCAACCTATTTAGAGTTGGGAGTCCCTAAACCCACTCACTATTATATCTTGGCTACAACCAACCTATTTGGGCTAGGTATCCATAAATCCACTCGTAGTTGTATTAGAGTTGGGTATCCATAAACCCGCTCACGGATGTATTAGAGTTGGCTATCCATAAACCCACTCTCATTTGTACTTTAGCCTCAGCCAACCCTATATTGAGTTGGGTATCTATAAACCCAACACATCTATATTCACTATTTCTCTTTGTGGCCTCCTATTCAACTTAAGGGGTGGTGTTGAGAATGGTGTAATCTTCACACGTGGCCATGGCCATCTCATATTGTATCATTAATGCATTTTGTTAGGCATTAATTATGGATAAGGCCATCATTTATTGTAATATTAGGTTATGGTTAAGGCCAACCTAGTCAACTTTGATATGTAGGCTCAATAACCTTCTTGGGGAGTGCACCATGTTACCACCCAAACTAGCAGCCTTTGTGAGGATGCTATTGGGGATAATCACAACACAGGAAATGCACCATTGTCACCTTAGCGCAATCTCCCCTTCATTTTAAGCCAGATCCTTGAAGACACAAAGGATAGTACAAGTCACTTCCAACTACACACATCAATATACGTTAGATAAACCAGTGACTTAGTAGCAAAATACCTTAAGGATATTCAACCAAAAGTTAGGGCAATAACTACTAGAATATAAAGAGGGGTAAGAGCTAATTATATGAGTGCTAAGATCTGAAATGAATATGTTACAGCAGAAATATAAATCAGAACTAAGAAATCACTCTCTAGATGAAGAGAAAATGTACCTTTAACCACTCAAGAGTGAAATCTAATAGCACAAATCAAGAGTGGATGATATACCTAAGTTACACCTTGATAATATGTTGTAAATTGGACTAGCTTACTGCTGTCCAACAATTCCATGATCTGATTTATGATTAAAAAAATGCAGAAAATGCAGATTTTAGGTGAGGAAAAATACCCCAAGAGTGCCAAAGAGCACTTAGAATGATAACACTTGAGTACTTTAGCTAGGGCAGTTAACAAACTATGCAAAAACAGACCAACAATGATTAAATGCAAGTACAAACGAATAATAACAACGAAACTAGCTCAAACTTGCAAAAATAGATGGTGAATCCCCCTAGGGTTTCACCAAAAATCTCCAAAATAAAATATAACAGCAATGAACCACTTAGGAGATAAATTTCACAATTAGAATGTGTCAAATGTGCTTTATAAACAATCCACAAGTGAAATATAAGCTAGGGTAGGGTTAGAATGCACCTTTTAGGGTTAAACCCTAGCTTAAGGGTTTCACCAATTCTGATTTTTATTGTTGTAATTTAATTTCCAGAATTGGTAAACACCTTAAATCGGCGACAAAACATTAAATACAACCTTGAAGCACAATACCAATAGGGCCAATTTGCCTTATTGGGGTTAGAAATTAACAATGAAGCATAAACTCACAGATGAAAATGTCTAGAAAATTAAAGTAAAGTGTTAGCTTTACTCTAAATAATGAAATAAATATTTTTGACACTTTATCTTTTGTATTGTAATGTCCCTTTCCAAATAGGAGCTCCAGAAAAGGAGGCTTAATGGTCTAAACCACCCCGTTAGACTATAGCCAAGGCCAAAGAGGGGTAAACAGGGTTACTAGAGGTCACTCTAGTCACACGTGTTATATTCGGAAAGTGACATTGAGCTAACAAGGGTTAACAGCGCTTTTAAGTCATTATGAGCTAAAAATAGAAGTCAA
>ML779941.1:1414160-1441448 GCA_009831015.1 Picea engelmannii
CCCTGGACTGGTATTGCTTGAGGACAAGCAATTTCGGGAAGGGAGGACTGTAATGTCCCTTTCCAAATAGGAGCTCCAGAAAAGGAGGCTTAATGGTCTAAACCACCCCGTTAGACTATAGCCAGGGCCAAAGAGGGGTAAACTGGGTTACTAGAGGTCACTCTAGTCACAGGTGTTATATTCGGAAAGTGACATTGAGCTAACAAGGGTTAACAGCGCTTTTAAGTCATTATGAGCTAAAAATAGAAGTCAACAGTGAATTAGGGTTTCAACAGTGATTTAGGGTTTCAGCGTGATTTAGGGTTTTGGAAAGCTATAAAGGAAGGGTCACCGACCTAATTCATCATTATGCAGATTATGACTTGTCATTGAGGAGAAGAAGCGCATCTCAGGAGAGATAGTTCAGTGTATTCCAGGAGGAAGACACCAGTTGGCTGATTTCGGTGTTGAAAGACACACCCTAGTCACCGGGAAGATCATCCAAGTCTTCCATCATTCTTCATTGATTCCGCAGTGCTCCCATATTCTGGGTATTATCTTTTAGTTGCTTATTTGTATTCCGGCTAAGATCCTTTTGTCTGTTGATCTATTCGAGTGTTGTTATTTTATTCAACTACAGTTGCTTATTTATATTCCGGCTAAGATCCTTTGTATGTTGATCTAGTCGAGTATTGTCAGTTATTCAGCCGCATTCGGCCATTTTGTAATCCACAGAGATATCATAATACAAACTTTGCAGCCCTTTGTCGCGTTTAATATTTGTATGATTATTTATATGTTGTAAACCTTTGATCCTACACACACATTAGCAATGTTTCCTAGACTAGCCAAGTCAGGAACATTACATGTATTTTTTTGTATTTTTATATTTTATATGACATAAAAATAAAAGAATTGAGTTTTTAGGGTTTTGTGGTTGGTTGTTGGGAGTGAATTTCAAAGCCTTGTTTCCACTTAGGGCTTATGGGGTCGAAAAGTATGCCTTCTAAGATTTGGTTATCCATGTTTATGGATTAGAACGAGACTAGGGCCACAAGGCTAGTAGTCTCTTGTCTAATCAGGACAAACCAAGGCCCTACAAGAAGGGTTTCCCCAAGGGAATAGCCTTCACCAACAAGATCAACAAAAGATTCGAAAAGAATACCTAAAACCCTTGCCAAGGAGTATAGAACTAATCAAGACATGAGATAAGCACTTACCCAATTGTTTTAGGGAAGAAGGAAGAGATACAAACCCTAGACGTCCTCCCTCCAAGTAGTTGATAACTCCTCAATGGATCGATCTTGCTAGTTTATGTAGAATATGTTAAGAATTGAGCACAAGCGAGACAAGACAAGAATTGGCAAAAAATGATTTATACCATTCTATTGTACATTGTATTGATCTCATAACATGAATTTATAGTACATGAATTTATTGAACCACTTCTAGATCTAGATCTAGATCTCACTGACAACTCATCAATGGTTTACAACTCTTTCAATGCGGTTTCGAACTTTGTGATTGTCTAGGGACTCAGTCACAAGTCTGAATAATTGTACCAGTAACAAAAGAATAACTGATATCATCTTCAATCTGAAACTACTGAATTGAGCTTCGATGAAGATATGCCTGAAAAACCGCCAATATCTTAATATTGAGTAGTTCATCTAGAATTGAACAGTTGTCATGTCTGAACATTCCCATTCTTTTGATTTGAGGAGACCAGTTGCTATGCTGGAATTCCCAAATGTTGATTGATTTTTATGACTGATAGGACTTCGAATCTTGAAGCCTGACTATCATCATTGATGTCTGATATTCCCTCATGTCAGGTACAAGGAGAGAAGTTTGTTGAAGTTGGTTGATATGATCCAAGCTTGAGCTTTGGATTCTTCATGTGATGGTTTTGTTGGTTGACCACTAACCATCTTCCATTGATTCCTGAACAATGTGGTGGTTTTGGATGACCACTAACCAATTTGATGTGGTGGTTTTTTATGACCACTAACCAATTTTCACTCAATGGTAGTTTTTGGTTTACCACTAACCATCTTCACTTGAACAATGTGGTGGTTTTGGATTACCAATAACCATCTTCACTCCCTCCCTGAAGGTGTAAGAGAGTATCATTTTCATCAATGTGCTCCCCCGCTTGAGGGTGTGGAGAGTACCATCTTTGATTCATGTTTTGATTTCAGAGAACATAAAGAACTAGAGATGGATCATCACTAAAATCATCTGGAATAGTTGTTTGAAATCTTTTTGTTGTTGTCATTTCTCCACGCAGTTGTGTCTTTACCTCTGTCTTGACTAGATGATAAGACTTATGTAGCTTATTTACTTGTTGATTCCATTTCCATGAAGTTATCCATCCATAGTTAATTGTTTTCTTAATCTTCTTCTTCTTTTGACACTTTTCTAAGAGATGATTTGTCTTCCCACAATGAAGACAAGGATGGAGATCAAAACACTGTGTCTCCAAGTGACCAACTCTATGACAATGTTGGCACTTATTATCAAGATTCTTCACTTCTTCAAGAAATCTTGCACTCACCGACTGAATTGGTTTGGAGTAATTTGGGATATGAAAGTTGTTGCCTTTGTCATATCCTAAGCCATGTCGATCTTTATTGAATGATAATTCTTCCCAAGGTCTGACAATCATCTTGGAAAGATCATTTTGTAATTCTTGATGTTCTTCTTTTGTATCTTCAAATTCACATTTGTTGTTTCCATTGCTTTCATTATGTGCTACTTCTTCTGACTCTTCTTCAACAAGACTTTTCTTCATTGGTCCATTGTATGATTCCATCTCATGACTATTTAAGGAATCATCATCAATCTCTTGTGCTTCTTTTGTATCCACCATTAGGTGATGCGTATCACAAGTAGAATCAACCATCTACAATAAGTCTTTTGTGTCACAAGTTGTATCAACCTTTTGTATGAACTCATTTGTATCACAAGTTGTGTCAACCATTTGGATAAGATCCTTCGTATCACATGTTGAATCAATCTTCTCTATTAGATCTTTTGTGTTAGAACTTGCATTAATCTTTTGTATGAGGTTATTTGTTGCAGATGTTGCATCAATCATGTCATCAATTTGATTATGCCTTTCTCTTAATTTTATCTAAAGTGCATCAATTAATTGATCCTTCATTTCTATTTCATCTCGAAGAACTTTTGTTGATTGTATTATATCAACCATGTGAACAATTATGTTTTGTTTTTGACTTGGTGTCCACTCAAGATTTTTAACTCGATTTTGCAATTCCTGGTTGTCCTCGAGGTTATCTTTCGCTTGATCTCCACTCACAGAGTCAGATCTTTCAGGAACTTTGATTCCAAGAGGGAACGGTACCTCTACCTTGCACTTTGCTCCTCAGAGGTCCTCGCCTCAAATCACTCCACAAGCCGCACATGAGGATGGTTTTCAGAGGCGTCCCGACTTCTCCAATCGATGACCATCTCCCCAGCACACCTTCCCCCCTTCAGGTACTCCTTAGATGTGTTGGCCCATCTCTTATCGACTAGACAAATTATAAACCAAGACATCAAAGAGGGCATATACAGATTATATATTCAGGTCACCAGAACCTCACCCTCGACGAGCCTGGGCCCAAAGATGTCATTCTACTTAAAGCACTTCATGGAGTTGCAGGATGGTATCATTACTCGCCCCCCATACACGTACAGACATTGGATGCATTCACTCAGGATACCTTTGGGACAGCTCCGGGTTGGTTCTCATCGACTATGAATAGAGACTGATCACCATATCCCATATTCTAATAGGATCTGCCAAATGTGTCACCTACAGGAGCCAGAGACAGAGAGACACCTCATTTTTCGGTGCCCTGTTTACTATGAGATATGAGGACGTTACTACTACCTTTACAGGAACTCAGGGGACTCCCTCTCTACTTTCTTCCGATATCAGGATCAGAGGTGCCTAGCTCTTTTCATCAGGGAGATTCTCAGTCACAGGTGCGTACAATTTGTTGTTTCAAAAGTGTGGAATTGCACAGCAGAAGTGGTGCAAGCCACATATTGCAATGAGCAAACCCTTGTACAGTACGAAGTAGTAGACAACATTGTGTCGCATATGCGTTAAAAACCAAGTTGTGCAGTTCAGCAACGTGACCTAGTCACACATGATGAAGTTCAATCACACAAACACTTCAATGCACAAATTAGTACAATTACCTCGTCACAAGCACCACATCAAATTAGCACAGAGTATGGTGCCATAGTTGAACAACTTGGCAACAATTCGCGTGGCATTCCAACAGTCGTGACAGATCACCTTCCAACAACCCTATCTCATCCTATTTCCCCATTTTTCCAAATTATTTTATTATATGAAATATAAACAGATGGGTGATGAAACACCCATGTCTTCCCTTAGCTAGATTATTTATATTTCTTACGTATTGCAAAGGGGGTTGATTGAAGCCGCTTGGGTGTTGATGGTCCATGTTGTTCATATTTCTTCTTGTACATTTTACTATGTTAATGAGGATTCAGAGTTGATTTGTTGCTCAAACTATCACACCATTGTCTATGTGATGTTAGTTTGATTTCAATAAGTTGTGAGTTGTGCCATAATCAATAAATTGTGTATGGTGAATTATCTCATTGTAATTTGAGTTGTGGTGGGGCTAATTTCGCAAGCACTATCCCTATTTGGATCAGAAGAAAATGTAATGACATTCGTGAGACTAGTAAATTACGAATATAGTATAAATACTCAAGGATCTGCATGCAAATGAAAACGTGAAAGATAAAAAGGTCCATATGCAACAATTGTCTCAAAAAACATCCATGCGTTATTGTTTTTATGCATTTTGTGGGTAAAAGTGTTGTACTAGATATAAAATGTTTATTGGTTAATCAATGCATGAGGACATTAGGCTTTTCCAGTGCTAATAGGAAGCCCTAACACAAAACCCTAGAACATACTCCTAAGACATGGAACAAAATTGAATATGGAAAGGATGTATTGCTAGTGGAGGGAACTTGATTGAGATCTAGAAAATTTGGTTTATATTGAGATAGGTCATGATTGTCCGAAGCCCAGATTTACAACTCATAGGAAAAATATTTGAGAACTTGTTGTCGCATAACTAGTAAAATGTAAGTTATTTCGACAAATGATGTTACATGCTTAACAATAATTGACGGTTACATGTGCCTAGTGAAGTGTATTAGGAAGATTTCCTGATGTAATATTCCTAAGGCTGAATGTATCACACACTTAGTTGGAAAGATAGTAATTTAAAAATCTGAATCTCATATGAGGCTGTAAATTTTTAACTAATCTGTACAAGATTTTATCCATGGAATAAGTTTTTGTTAGATTTCTATTATGCATGAAAACACGAGATTGAAGTTATATAAGGGTATTATCTCTAAATGACTTTCTAGATAGCTCCAATACTAACATCTAGACCATTTATCTTATGTGTAGAGGCATGAAAAAACAAAATTGAAGAGGCATCGACAAAACAAAAAAATAAATGTTTTCATGTTATAAATGTTGGATAGCAAGCAAATAATTCCATTATTTTTCCAAACATTGGATCTGATGAGGCAGAGTAGGTGCTTGGGCACATTCCTTTGCGGCTAGAGTTTGCCCTAGACACCACCCTCGTCCTTGACTGTTGGTGCGGTGTTGTCTGGAGGTGTGCCAACAGTGGCTTGTTGTCGCGACCGATTTGTTGTGGGTTGTTCGTTCTTTTGAAGCAACACGGGCGAGCCTTCCCCTTCTACTGGCATGGGGAAATTTACCAAAAGGGAAGAATTTATCCCTATACTAGACTTGGGGCACTCTGTGGCAAGTGAGAACTCTACCATTCTGGTGGAGAATGGTCTAATCAGTAAGTTTTTAGGCCTTTGGCCCAGTCCTCGATTAGTTGTGGAATGGATTTCCAAGAATTAGCCTAAGCAAGACCCCTTTGCTTTTTATTGTGGGAAAGGCTTTTTTGTATTTCTTTTTAAAACCATTGCAAATCAGGACCTTATCTTCAGATCTGGCCCTTACTTCATGGGTTCCAAAGGATTGTTTCTTTCCCCCTGGACCCTCGACTTCAACCCAAACATGGAGATCTCTTATGCTCCTATTTGGATTAGACTTTCGTGCCTCCCTCTTATTTTCTGGGGTGAAGACAACTTCATTTCTATTGGAAATAAACTAGGTTGTTTTATAACCCATTCTAAGCCTAAAGGCAACATTTACACATGCGCTAGAATATGTGTGGACATGGATTTTTCAAAGGGGCTGTCGAAGGCGATTCAGCTCAATCTGGATGGTTGGAGTCATCTTCAAGCCCTTGACTATGAGCAGGTTCCTTTCAAATGTAATTTTTGCCATGAATATGGGCACTTCATCAAAAGCTGCCCAAAGCTCAAGAAGCTCGGCCATTGCAGAATAATGTGGACCAGGGATTCAAACAAGTTTCAAGAAAGCATAAGAAGCAGCAGCCCAGGGGGTCTCAACCTGATCATAGGTCTCAAGCTCGCCCATCTATTCCCTCCAATAATAGATTTGAAGCTTTGGAATCTCATGATGTAGAAACATAGGGCACTGTGGAGGTTGATCCTCAACAGATCACCCCAGAGAACAAATCTGAGCAGCCATTAAAAGATCGAAAGAAATCCGAAAACTCGGTGAAAGAAAATGAGGCCTCGCTTGGGGGCAGCACTTCTTCACATAGGAAGGATCCAGTTCCGGAATCTATGGATAAGCCTCCAAATGGGGATTCGTTTACTCCCCATGAAAATCCTTCAGTGGGTGAGGAGATTGGGGATTCACGGGAGGGAGAAGATACTAAATCTCCCTCCTTCGCAGAAATTTTAAAGAATAATCCATGTCCTTCTCCCTCTTTAAAAAGAGCAAGAAAATCAAACAGAAACCATAGAGAGAAAGAAGCGGACTTAGGAATCTCAGGGGGCTCTCAGCGAACATTGGATAACATCATATATAGTGATGGGATAGCTTGGCACGTCTATTAATCATGTTTTGCTTCTGCATTTTCTTATGTAATCAATTTGTAAGGATATACTCTTGCTATCAGAAAGTAGTAAGCTTGAATCCAAGGAAGTCTTGGGCTTGGTTTTAAAAAGCCAACATGGATATTTTGGTTCTTTTTTTCCATAGTATAGCTAGCAAACTGATGAATCTGAAGATTGTACTCTGTCGTTGTAGCTTCGGCGTGGCTTTTTTTAATATATATATATATCCCCCTTTTCTGTTAAAAGAAAATGTTATAAATGTTGGATAAAATTGAAGAAGCAATGGGACACCTCTAACTTTGCTTTCAATTAAGGTAAATGTAAATTGTAGTGAAACTTACTCTTCCCTCTTCCAAACGCTCAGTTTGGCATCAGCATGAACACAATAGAGGAAATCACCATCCACGTCCGCAATGAGACCAAAAAAATTGGCGTATCCACGGGGCAATCCAGTGACCGAGAGAGGTGCTCCATACTGCAAATCAAAGACGACAATCTCTCTTGGAAACATAACATAAAGTATATGCGCCCATCGTGAAGAATACATACATTTCACCGTAACATTAGGGAAAAGAGACAGAGCTGTAGATGCAGGAGACGATGAGGACTGATTGCTGCTGCTGCTGCTAGAATTACCTCCTCCTATTATAATTTCAGTAACAATAACCTGGAGCTGGAGCTGGTGCTCCTTCACCATTATCCCATTATCATTCTCTCCATCACCATTGACATTGCCATTGCCATCACCGGCGACTTTCACCGACAGAAGAAGACCCTTCATCCCTAAAACGCAGGCATGCCT
Source organism: Picea engelmannii (assembly GCA_009831015.1). Classification (NCBI taxonomy): domain Eukaryota; kingdom Viridiplantae; phylum Streptophyta; class Pinopsida; order Pinales; family Pinaceae; genus Picea; species Picea engelmannii. The sequence continues at coordinate 1,421,962 of ML779941.1, forward strand.
GAAATCAAAGGGATCGCGACGAACGCAAAACAAAATATCAGGAGAGGCGTCGTATTTCCAGATGCATCGTCCGTTCTGGGTATTCCAGATCGCTAAGAGGGAAGGCCCGTGAATTGCCATCAAAAGCCAACGATTAGAGTGTTTCTTCTGCTGCAACCAACAGAGATCTTGGATGCCATTGCCCAGCTCGCTTCCCGTAGCCATCCAGTCGGTGACTTGTCTAGATGGTGCATCCCAGATGGCAATCCGGCCCTGGCGATCGCCCACCGCCAGCCGGAGATGCGCGGTGGACAGTTCCTGCGTGAGGAGATCTTTCTGCATTGGCTGAGGACTCCATTGAAGGGCCGTTACGAAAGGGGCGGGAAGTAAAGGCGATGTGCTCTGTGGTGGCATTGGCAACACACCTACCAACTGCATTGATCTCGCCTCCGTTATCACGATGCTGCTTCCTGCGCCGTGCGCCATTAGTCCCTTCCAACAGCAGTCTGAACAACCCCCATTCTCTCTGCTTGGGGGGCCTGCTAGCATTCTCTCTGAACCCATCGCAATTCCCGTCCCCGTCCCCGTCCCCGTCCCCTTCGCCATTTTTCTCTTCCAAATGCCACTCGACTATTTTTCGATTAATTGCTCCCACCGATGAACAGGGGAAAGGCAGGGGGATCTGCTATAATCTGGCACAATGGTAGTTAGAAAGAGGTTCTGCTATTGACTTTGCTGGTCCGGCTCGCACTGGAAATCGACTACGACTGGACTCCTCATGTTGGCAGACGGAGGGAATGGTAATGATAGGGGATGGCACTCGTTTTCTACAATTCTGTTTTTGCCACCATTCCATTCAATTCTATTGACACGTTCTACAAGCTAAACGTAGTCGGAGAATGAATTTTAAGATTTGTACAATTTTGACTTGTTCTAGTTTTATGTTTATTATTATTTGTAAAACCCTCATTTCCCTCGATATATATTTGATTTATAAAATGTAACTTATTCCTGCTTATTAAGAGTAGAAAATCGAGAAAACAAAAAAGTTTTAAGAGTTAAAGTGACAATGTTGCAAGAAGTCTTTTTGGAAGCAAAGGTTGAATGGCAAGGTTTGAAGGATGTCAAGCAAATAAATCAGGGAGGATTCCGCGGTGGAAATTAGAGAGGTGATGAACTCTAAAACACCCAAAGCTGAAGGGAAAATAGGTGAATACGCATACGCCCATGGAGTGAAAGCAAGGGATGAAGAGAAAAGAGATTTTACAAAAATTCCAAAACTTGGGCACAAGTGATTAGCAATTATGTTCATATGGAAAAAGAAACACACAACCAGGGGGACGACATGCAAGGTAGAGAAAACAAGGAAAGACAAGATAGAGCAACAAACATAATTATCAAAGGTGTGAAACAGTGTGGAAAAAATGAGTGTACTATCGATCTTACAAGTGAATTTTTGAAGGACAAGTTGTTTTGGCAAGGCCAAATTTGCCAAGCATGGAGGGTGGGTAAGCCTAGTGGCGAGAGAGCTAGGCCCATAAAAGTCATCATGTCAAGCATACGTAACAAGCAAATTATCTTAGGCAAGAAGCAACTCTTGAGAGGCTCTCGCTTGTTTCTAGACAAAGATTTAACTATTAGACAGCAAGAGGAAACAAGGGAAGAGTTGTCAAAGGTTAGGGCAGCAATGGATGAGGGCAAAAGGGCATAGTTGTACAAAGGAAAAGATGTTATTTCCTTTTTCGGTCCTCGTTCTAAAACAGGACAGCAAGTTGGTAGCCAAGAAAAGACAACAATTTCATTAGCAGGAAAATATGCAACAAGGCCAGTATGGACAAATAGGGGTGAAGACTCAAGTTTAAGTCGTGAAGACCAAAACAAATAGCAATCAAATTATTCCCAGGTTTCCTTAAGATTAGTTTGTTGGAATTGCAAAGGTTATCCTTGGAGGCGGGGAGCTGGGTTAGGACCTATCACGGAAAATAGGAACATAATTTTTCTATTGGAAACACATGAGCATGAAGAGTGCAAGACACCTATGTTTGAAGAGTATGTGAAGATGGCAGTGTGGAACAAAGTAGCTAAGAATGGTAAAGTACACTGGGGTATCATGGTTTTAATGAAGAAAAAAAAAGGTCGTCTCATTCAGTTAGAAAGAGAAGACTCAAATAAACAATTCATTTGGTTTAAAATATCAGAAAATGGTAACATCCTCAGGATTGCAGCATGTTATTTTGCTCCACAAGTTTCAAAAACTTACAAAAATAGGGGGCTTGACCACAAAGACCCCTTTCCAGCCTTAAAAAACAATATTGCAATGTACTCTCAACTAAGTGAAGTCCTTATAGTGGGTGATTTCAATGTTAGGACAACATGTGAACAAGCTAGTATTCTTTGTTGTAAGGAAGTCTACAACCCCATTTGGCTTACAGAAGAAAGAAATCATCAGTGAACAAGAGTTTCAGAGGACAACAAAAGCTCCAACTTTTTTGGGGAACCACTGCTTACTTTATGTGGGGCATTTGACTTGGTCATTTGTAATGGGTTGGCTAGATGGGCGAATTCTGGAAATTTCACCTGCAATACCTACAATGGAGCAAGTGTAGTAGACTATGCAATCTGCTCACATGGCTTGTGTGAGAAAATGGAGGGAGTTTTGATTGGTGAACAATTGTGGGAGTTGAAATCTGATCATAAACCGATCTATTTAAGTCTAACTAGGGTTGAACAACAACAACATGGGACTAAAAATCAGCACATTCAACAACCTCCTTCAAGGGGCAGAATTATGTTGACTCAAAAAAACTGTAACACCTTTGAGATAATGCTAAGAGGTTGTTTCACAAGGAGAAAACTCCATCCCAGGGCCTTCATAGCCATGAGCTAACAAATTTAATCTCAAGCGCACTTATAGAATGCAAAAGAGCAAAAAATAGGAAATCTGAAACAAATTGCTTTCTCATTAATGTTTGGTTTGATGAGGAATGCAAAACAGTAAGGAAAGATTTGAAAGAGTCAAGCCATAAAGAAATAAACATAAAAGCTTACAAGCAAATTGTAAGAAAGAAAAAAGTTGATTTCATGATCTCAAGGAGAGAGGAACTAATCTTCTTGGGGAAAAATAACCCCAAGTTATTTTGGAAGGAACTTCAAACGAGAAATAAACAAACTGAAAATAATATCAAAACCTATCAATGGTTTGAGTATGCAAAGCAGCTTTATGAGCAAGATCCTAAGGTGGACCCCCCTTCCTTGGTCAACACTACTACTAAGCTCTTCACCATGCAAGAAATTGAGGTGGGTATCAAAAAGTTGGGTGTTGGAAAAGCAAAATATTTTGTTGAATTCCAGGCAGAATATCTAAAGTGGGGTTCAAAAACTCTTGCACCTCACATTATGAAAATTTTCAACAACATCATTCAGCAGGGATTCCCTATAGATTGGACAACGAACCTAGCAATACCACTTTTCAAGAGTGGGGATGTCAACAATCCCTCCAACTATAAGACCATAATGATAAACCCCTTGTTTGTGAAGTTATTTGGAAGTATGCTAGAAAATAGAATCAACAAGTGGGTGGAAGAAGGGGATAAGCATGCTAAAGGGCAAGCAGGTTTCAGACCTAAACACTCAACGATTGATCACGATATAACTCTAAGGCACATCATTGAAAAAGTGTGGGAGAAAAAAGAGGAAGCCTTTTGTTGCTTTGTCGATTTCAAAAAAGCTTTTGACACGGTCCCTAGAGATAAGCTTTGGCATAGAATGGAGGAACTTGGGGTTCCTATACATCTTAGAGCAGTCATCCATAGGCTATATGAGGAGGTTAAAGTCAAAATCAGAACGTCAGCTGGTATCTCCGAAAGTTTTAGGAGCGATATTTGGGTCAAGCAAGGGTGCCCATTGTCCCTTACCCTTTTTGGCTTATATATTGACAAACTTGAAGAGTGGTTAAACTCACAGGAGGGTGATGGTGCTCTTTTGGGTGATTTTGTGATAAGGCTTCTTTTATATGCAAATGACCTTATTCTGGTTGTTAAATCCGATCTTGGGTTGCAAGAACACTTAATTTCCCTTTAGCGCTTTTGTAGTATAGTGGGGATGCAAGTCAATACTAGCAAGACGAAAGTGGTAATTTTTTCTACCAAAAGAAAACGTAAGCAACATAAGTTCTACTTTGAAGGCAACACTCTCGAAGAAGTGGCAAATTACAAATACCTCGGAATTGACTTCAACAAAAATCTAAGTTGGGAAGGTTGCAGAAAGAAAATAACTTTGGGAGGTTGGAAAACGTTCTATGCTTTTCAAAATAGGTGCAGAGAAGCAGAGCTATGGGATTGGAAGACTATGCAAACTCTCTTTGGGATTTTGGTGATCCCGGTGGTTCTATATGGTTGTGAAGTGTGGGTCAGCAACACATCTGACTTACAGTGGAAGCAAATTGAGAAGATTAAAAAACGCTTGATCACAAACAAGTTTAAAAATAAAAGTCCAGTCCCTTATGATATCATGCTGAGTGAAATGGGGGTTGCTCCTATTGAAGCAATTGCTATGGTGTGTCTCATAAGATATCTAAAAAAAATTGAGCAAATGGAAGATAGGCAGTGGCCTAAGGTTGTCTTCAATGACATATTGTGCAAAAGAAAGAAGACGTGGATGAGACAAAATATTAAATGGCTTAGTAAATGGGATATCCACTTAAACATGTGCCCTACGAATAGTAAAGAGATAAAGGCTTTTGTTATTGATAGGTTCCACAAGTGAACTTGGGATAAAGGGCTCGAGAGAAAGAAAGAGTATTATATTGAAGAGTTTTACCCCACATACAATCATCATCAAAAAGCGTACATAGGGGCCAATATATCTTGGAGAGCCAAAATGCTTATTGCCCAATTAAGAACAAATTCCCATCAACTCCATTATGAAATTAGGCGTTGGAAAAGACCAAAAGAAGCTGGGGAAGAAAGGGTGTGTGTGTTCTACACCTCCGGAAAAGTGGAAACAGAAAAACATTTCATTTTAGAGTGTGAAGCCTTCAAAGACAGTAGGGACAACTGTATAAGTATCTTGACTGCTAGCTCTTGGAATAACTTATTCAGCGAGGGGACAGTGGAGAAATTGGGGGAGCTCATCATCAAGTTGAACATCAAAAGGGTTGAACTGCATAAATCAGAGTGTGAGGCGGTCTGTCCCATAGGTTGTTGTTAGCCTCGTGGACGTTAAAATCATTTTCTTTCTTTCTTTCTTAATTCGTGGAAAGCATTGTTTAGACCCAAAAGGGGAGGCTTACACGTGGACAAGAGACTCATTAGTACACGAGGTTGTGTGATTTAAATGTTTTTTTTAATTGCTTAAGTGTTTTCTTTTTTTTTAGTGGTCCAGAAACCTTGTTTAACACCAACATCATTTTTGCGGTGTTCAAGTTTTTTCTCCTGCAGAGTGTAGCTTTAGTGGTTCACTCACAATTCGAATGGAATTGGTATAACATCATCGGCTACCAAAACTTATTCTTATGGTAATTAGCGAATCTATATTATTTGACATGTAGATAGCGTGTTTGTTGAGGGATTTCAATTCATTGGCATTATGCATTGTATGCCAATGAGAACATGCGGGCACCTCGCCCTTCAGTGAGATCCCTTTCTATGGTTTTTCGCCCAATGTTTTGATGGTATTTGATGGTAATCTGATTCCACAGTAAGAACCGATCCCCTCAAAGACCATCACCATCCACCTGGGTCATGCCCATCTGACATGCATTTTATAAATTCCACCACAAATCCAGAGGCTCCCACCGCGAATAGGGACGGGAACAGGGATATCAGGAGGAAGTTGCGACTGCGATGGGAACAGTGAGGGAATAGGGATAGCGACAGGAACAGGGATAGCACGAGAGGAGAACAGTAAGGGAACAGTGCAAGAACAGTGAGGAAGTTGCAACTGCGACGGGAACAGTGCGAGGTTTGGCATTTAGCTGTGAGAGTTTTAGGCGGGCTCCAGGCAGTTTTCAGTCCTTTGTCCCCAATAGACAAACAAGTATTGTCATGTTCCTTATTTTGTGTTTTTTTCTTGTCCCCTATGGCAATGGAAATACATTCAACACACATAAATATTGTGTAAGAGGTACTCGTCTCTAGTGAAACAAACCATTTAGGTCGAGTGAAAATTGTATCTTCAAGCAAAGCAGGGAAGTGGGTTTGGGTCAATGCCAAACAATTTCGGGGTATTTTAAAACGTAGAACTACTCCTCTAAAATGGGAGCAGACAAGGAAAAAATTGACCCTCCTTAATAAACTTTCAAACAAGCCTCTTTTGCAAGTGTGTAGCAAGAATCCCTTTTGGTAGAAAACATTGAATGGCAAGGCATGAAGGATGTCGAGCAAATTAGGGAAGATTTTGTTGTGGAAATTAGAGATGTGATGAAATCTAAAATATCCAAAGCTGAAGGGAAAACAATTGAACAAGCAAACACCTAGGGAGTGAAAGCAATGGATGAAGAGAAAAGAGATTTTACAAAAAAATCCAAAACTTGGGCACAAGTTATTAGAAATTATGTTAATATGGAAAAAGAAACAAACAACCAGGGGGACGACATGCAATATAGAGAAATCAAAGAAAGACAAGTCAGAGAAGTAAACATAATTATCAAAGGTGTGAGAGAGTATTGAAAAAATGAATATACTCTTGATCTTGCAAGTGAATTTTTTAAGGACGGGTTGCTTTGGCAAGGTCGAATTTTCCAAGCATGAAGGGTGGGTAAGCCTAGTGACGAGAGAGCTAGGCCCATAAAATTCATCATGTCAAGCATATGTGACTAGCAAATTCTCCTAAGCAAGAAGCAACTCTTGAGGGGCTCTCACTTTTTTCTAGACGAAGATTTTACTATTAGACAACAAGAGGAAGGAAGGGAAGAGATGACAAAGGTTAGGGCAGCAAGGGATGAGGGCAAAAGGGCATGGTTGTTCAAAGGAAAAGTTGTTATTGCATTTTTCGGTCCTCGTTCTAAAATAGGACAACAAGGTGGTAGCCAAGAAGCAATAACAAATTCATTAGCAGGAAACTATGCAACAAGGCTAGTATGGGCAAATAGGGGTGAAGACTCGACTTTGAGTCTTGTAGGCCAAAACAAATAGCAATCAGGTTATACCCAGGTTTCCTTAAGACTAGTTTGTTGGAACTGCAGAGGCTATCTTTGGAGATGGGGACCCAGGATAGGACTTATCGCGGAAGATAGAGACATAATTTGTCTATTGGAAACACATGAGCATGAAGGGTGCAAGACACCTCTATTTGAAGGGTATGTGAAGATGACAGTGTGGAACAAGGCATCGGAGAATGGTAAAGGACACGGGGGTATGATGGTCTTAATGAGGAAAAAAAAAGGTCGTCTCATTCAATTGGAAAGAGAAGACTCAAATAAACAATTCATTTGGTTTAAAATATCAGAATTGCAGCATGTTATTTTGCCCCTCAAGTTTCAAAAACTTACAAAAGTAGGGCGCTTGACCACAAAGACCCCTTTGCAGCCTTAAAAAACGATATTGCAGTGTACTCTCAACTAAGTGAAATTCTTATAGTGGGTGATTTCAATGCTAGGACAACAAGTGAACAAGCTAGTATTATTCGTTGTAAGGAATACTGCAATCCCATTTGGCTTACAGAAGAAAGAAATCATCAGTGGACAAGAGTTTCAGAGAACAACAAAAGCTGCAACCTTTTTGGGGAGCAGTTGCTTACTCTATGTGGGGCATTTGACTTAATCATTTGTAATGGATTGGCTAGAAGGGTGAATTATGGTAATTTCACCTACAATACCTACAATGGTGCAAGTGCTCACATTGATTGTGTGAGAAAATGGAGGAAGATTTTATTGTTGAACAACTGTGAGAGTTGAAATCTGATCATAGACCGATCTATTTAAGTTTCACTTGGGCTAAACAGCAGCAATGTGGGACAAAAAATCAATGCATTCAACAACGTCCTTCAAAGGGCATAATTCTTTTGACTCAAAAAAATTGCAATACCTTCAAGATAGCGCTAGAGAGGTTGTTTAACAAGGAGAAAATTATGTCCCAGGGCCTCCATAGTCATGAGCTAACAAATTTAATTCAAAACACACTTACAAAATGCAAAAGAGCAAAAAATAGGAAATCTTAAACAAAATGTTTTCCGGTTAATGCTTGGTTTGATGAGGAATGCAAAATAACAAAGAAAACTTTGAAAGAGTCAAGCCAGAAAGAAATAAGCATAAAAGCCTACAAGCAAATTATAAGAAAGAAAAAGGTTGATTTCATGATCTCAAGGAGGGAGGAACTAATATTCTTGGGGAAAAATAACCCCAAGTTATTTTGGAAGGAACTTCAAACGATAAAGAAACAAACTAAAAATAATATCACAGCTTATCAATGGTTTGAGTATGCAAAGCAGCTTTATGAGCAAGATCCTAAGGTTGACCCCCCTCCCTTGGTCAACACTACTACTAAGCTCTTCACTGTGCAAGAGATTGAGGTGGGTATCTAAAAGTTGGGTGTTGGAAAAGCAAAATATTTAGTTGAACTCCAAGTAAAATATCTAAAGTGGGGTTCAAAAGCTCTTACACCTCACATTATGAAAATTTTCAACAACATCATTCAGCAAGGATTCCCTACAGATTGGACAACAAGCCTAGCAATATCGCTTTTCAAGAGTGGGGATGTCAACAATCCCTCCAACTATAGGACCATAATGATAAACCCCTTGTTTGCAAAGTTATTTGGAAGTATGCTAGAAAATAGAATCAACAAGTGGGTGGAAGAAGAAGATAAGTGTGCTAAAGGGTAAGAAGGTTTTAGACCTAAACACTCAACGATTGATCATGGTATAACTCTAAGGCACGTCATTGAAAAAGTGTGGGAGAAACAAGAGGAAGCCTTTTGTTGCTTTGTCGATTTCAAAAAATCTTTTGACACGGTCCCTAGAGATAAGCTTTGGCATAGAATGGAGGAACTTGGATTCCTATGCATCTTAGAGCAATTGTCCATTGATCCGAAAACGGATCCAGAAGCCTGATAGGGCTTGAAAAATGCTCAAAAATGAAAGTGCTCGGAATGCGACGAAACCTGTGCCATTGCGTCCGTCTCGTCTTCCTGATTCCGGTGGTATATTTACTTCGTCAAACGGAGTCTGTATGGAGAAGATATCGCGTTCTGTCCAAAAAGTCAAACAGGCAAAAAAAAGGGATGACTATACAGTCCGTACAGTCCACGTGGCACGTCCGTACAACTGACGTGGCATGTCCGTACATCTGACGTGGCGGCTTCAGGAGGCGACACATGGCAGACCGTACGGAGGACACGTGGCATCACCAGGACGTGACACGTGTCAGGTGGATTTGACATTTTCGGCGTACAATCGGACCAGTGCTGAGGTGACACGTGTCACCACTCACAGGGTGACACGTGGCAAGCTGACGTCAGCGGATGACGTGGCATGCTGACGCGACAGATGACGTGGCGGTATGGCAGATGACTGGGTAGTTTGACGTGGGCGAATAGCAGGTTGACACGTGGCATGTTTTAATTGGTTGGTAAGGGTGCCACGTGGCCCAGTCAAGGGCTGCCACGTGGCACCCCTTCATTGGTTCGTTGGTTTGTTATACAAAACTTGGTTTGGCGCGGTCGGGGGTCGAACCCAYGACCTCCCGGCAGGGCAACGGACCGGCGGTTTGGGCTAACCACTCGGGCGACGGGTGAACCTTGTTKGTCAACCGGCATAAAATTGTTTTAAAGTTAGTCAATGGTTYGTTGGGCGGCAAAAAGGGTCGGGGCTTCGCCCCAGCCCTCGGCGCATGTATATAACCGTGCCATATGACGCGGGGTCAAACCCCAAACGGAGCGCGTAAGTTGTGGTTTGTTATAACATTTGGCYCGGGGGCCTATTACACAGCCATGCGACCGGGAACCGTTCCACCAAAGCGCGCGGACAGTTACCACCCAATTAGCCACGGGTCCCATACCAAACGYCGCGTGACCAGGAGCCAGGGCCAATGTGCAGGGGCCAGCGCGTAAGGCGCGTGGCCACATGGGCCTATTAATATGACCAGGGGCAAGCATATCGGGGGCTGCGCCCGATTTTTGTTATATTTTGGGTTTTTGGCCTATAGTTTGGTTTTTTTGGTTTAAATATGCCTATTTTTAGCAGATTTACTCCATTTTTGGGGGATATTGGGCATTTTTGGAGGCCAGATTCTTGGAGGAAGTTGGGGATGTGAAACCAACTCCTTTGCTATATAAACCAGGCCTGTTTGAGGCCAAAKGACAGTCATTCAGAGCAGAGTTATGCTGAAGGAAAGCCAAGCCAAAGTCAGTTTGATGCAGGGAAGCCTTTGAGGTGGAAACGCTGTCGGATCGTTTCTGGGAGCTTGGAGCATCAGTTTTGCATGTCGTTTCTTTCATTGGGTTCTAGAGATCTGGGAGAACAAGACCAGATCAGTCTTGTAGCCTTTTGGCATTGCTGATATGTAATTTTGAGCACTTGAGCAGAAATAAAGAAGCCTCCCCCACAGGAAAAAGGCCCGGAGACGTAGGCAAACATTGTGCTGAACTCCGTTATCAACCTGCGTTCTTATGGTTTGTTGTTTATTATTCTTTTCAGATCTGCATATGTGTATTTGACTGATATAATCTTCTTCCTTCCTCATTCTTTCATTAAATTCTCAAATGGTTAATTTATACATGCAAGTTTAAAACTCAACCATAATCATTCAAAAGATCCTACGGATCATCCATAGGCTATATGAGGAGGTTAAAGTCAAAATCAGAATGTCAGCTGGTATCTTCGTTTTAGTAGCGATATCAGGGTCAAGCAAGGGTGCCCATTGTCCCCTACCCTTTTTGGTTTATATATAGACAAACTTGAAGAGTGGTTAAATTTACAAGAGGGTGATGGTGCTCTTTTGGGTGAGTTTGTGATAAGGCTTCTTTTGTATGCAGATGACCTTATTCTGATTGCTAAATCTGCTCTTGGGTTGCAAGAACACTTAATTTCCCTTGAACACTTTTGTAGAATAGTGGGGATGCAAGTCAATACCAATAAGACAAAAGTGGTAGTTTTCTCTAGCAAAAGAAAACATAATCAACATAAGTTATACTTTGAAGGAAACACTCTTGAAGAAGTGGCAGATTACAAATACCTCGGAATTGACTTCAACAAAAATCTAAGTTGGGAAGGTTGTAGAAAGAAAGAACTTTGGGACGTTGGAAAGCGTTCTATGCTTTCCAAAATAGGTGCAGAGAAGCAGAGCTATGGGATTGGAAGACTATGCAAACTCTCTTTGGGCTTTTAGTGATCCTGGTGGTTCTCTATGGTTGTGAAGTGTGGGCTAGCAGTACATCTGACTTACAGTGGAAGCAAATTGAGAAGATTAAAAAACACTTGATTACAAACAAGTTTAAAATAAAAAGTTTAGTCCCTTATGATATCATGTTGAGTGAAATGGGGGTTGCTCCTATTGAAGCAATTGCTATGGTGTATCTCATAAGATATCTAAAAAAAATTGAGCAAATGGAAGACGGTTGTTGGCCTAAGGTCGTCTTTAATGACATATTGTGCAAAAGAAAGAAGACGTGGATGCAACAAAATATTAAATGTCTTAGTAAATGGGATATTCACTTGAACAGGTGCCCTACGAACAGTAAAGATATAAAGGTTTTTGTTATTAATAGGTTCCACAAGTGAACTTGGGATAAAGGGCTAGGGAGAAAGAAAGAGTATTATATTGAAGAGTTTAACCCCACTTACAATCATCATCAAAAAGTGTATGTAGGGGCCAATATATCTTGGAGAGCCAAAATGCTTATTTCCCAATTAAGGACCAATTCATGTCAACTCCGTTGTGAAACCAGGCGTTGGAAAAGACCAAAGGAAGCTTGGGAAGAAAAGGTGTGTATGTTTTTCACCTCCGAAAAAGTGGAAACAGAAAAACATTTCATTTTAGAGTGTGAATCCTTCAAAGACCGTAGGGACAACTATGTAAGTATCTTGACAACTAGTTCTTGGAATAATTTATTCAGCGAGGGGACAGTGGAGAAATTGGGGGAGCTCATCATCAAGTTGAACATGAAAAGGGCGGAAATGCAGAAATCAGTGTGTGAGGTAGTCTGTCCCATAGTCTATTGTCAGCCTCGTGGACGTTAAAATAATTTCCTTTCCTTTCGTTTTATCCCTGGCCAAGATATTTTTTGGTTTTATCCATTGTTAAGTTTGTTTGGAGTGAAAGTCCCTGTGTAGTAATTTTTTTATGAGAATTTTTGTTAGCAATGGTGGCAAGCTTTTATGAGGGTTTATCTTATCGAAAATAATTTTGTTAGGTAATTTATTACCTTCGGATAATAGAATTTCAAGTTTCGTATTTATTTATAAGAAAATGAATAATATGTTATTTAATTATGATTTATTTATTGAAATTTTTTCTTATTTTTAAGATTCTTTAATTTGTATATTGTTGTCTATGTAAATATCCATATGAGTTTGAAAGGTTAAATTGGACATGGCCAACCTTAAGGTTTTTTTTTACTTCTGGTGAGGCATCCCATGTACCATGTGCAGGGAGTCACCTAGAGCATCTCATGCACATTCAACATGATCTCAATGGTTCCAACGTTCAGAGGATCAACATTGACACTAATCTAGTGAAATTATAAGTGAAAGGAGGGAGTAGAGGCACCATTGGCCCTCCATCAAGCTCAATGTAATGATAAGTTCCTTAAACTAGCACTTTCCATTTCGAAGGGGGAGAGGCCATTTGAGCTTGGTGCTAATGGTTGTGAGCCAATCATCACTACCTAGATCTTGATGTCACTTGTTGGGGGGAAAGCCTCAAGGACCATGTCAATATATCACCCAATGTTAAGCTGCTCCCTTTAGTTTCCTGATGTTTTCCACTACTAGGAAATAGGATTTTGATGGAGTTGATTTTCAAAGTTACTCATTAGCAAGGGTTTTGCAAAGTTGGTGAAAAGATAGGTTTTTGCAAAGTTGGTGGAAAGAGGTTTTTACATCAATTGGGCCTTTGGTGCACTTATTTGGCATATGTGCACCATCACTCTAAATACAATGACACATTGATACTCCATGATTGATGCACATCAGATGGGCAACAAAAAAAAAGGCATGTTCTAGACAACTGTACACTCAATCACTCACAAAGCATTGTCAAAAGGTGCATTTTCAAAAAAATAGTTTAGCGTGCAGAGGTTTACAAGGCACACAATATGCAATGCTCCACATCCCTTAAAGTGCATGGGTTTGAGCATCCACAACTTGCATATAATATCATAAGGTGCACCTATTATTGTATGAATCACTCTAGAATTTTTTTAAAAGGTGTTGGCCTCTCCAGTGCACCTACGCATCATAAGTCAATTGAAGTGTCTAAGAAGGCAATGCGTGATTGAGGGATTTGTTTTCAAAATTTAACTTGTGTTGTAAGACATTTCAAATGATGTAGTGCACAATGTTCCAAATCTTTTGAAGCACATCAATTCCATCATCCATGGTTTCTGTTTAATACCAAACATATGTTGGTATGTCATAGGGTGAGCATATTATTCTATGTTGCACCATGTAAATTTTTTAAAGGCCCCTTGTCAATGTGCCAATGTATCATAAGTGCACTAATCCATCCAAGATGTGGGTGCGTTGGTGCATCGATTGTATAAGTACATTGTGACTGGCTTAAAGGTAAAATTGTGGCTAAAATTCCAATGTCACATTCATTTTTCAATCCTCTAGTGTTGCATTCACTTCAAGACGCTACTGCCCTATCAACATTTTATTCCACATCATTGTTCTTTATCCTTGTCCTTTGATTCATTCGATTGCAATGGACATGGGGGTTTGAAATTTGTCCTCACTAATCCCACATTCTTAATTCTTCATATTTGATGTCATTAAATCTCAATAACAAGCTTTGTAGAAAGCAATTTAGTTTGTTTTATTTATTTACATAGCTTGGAATATATTTTTTACTTTGTTAACCAAGAGGCTAAACTACAACCTATGGTAGTATCTTATCTCATGTATTGGAATAAGGCTAGATTTTACTTGCAAGCACGTGACCCATTGTTGTAGCCTCAGTGATAACAGTACGAGATGTTGTCTTTCTTGTAGATACTTTCTAGGCTAAAACTACATTTTGGTCCCGGAGTAAGACCTAAAATTGCTTCTAATTAGCTAAGAGATCATCTTCCTTGGATGTAAGGAAACAAGTTAACGACCCAAGCCCCATAGGCATCTGGCAGGAGTGGAAGTATACCCCCTTACGGACCACCAACAAGTCATTTAAGGTGGTGTGGTTTTCCTTGAATAATGGTGGTGAGTCATCTCCTATTCATAGATAACACCCCAGTGATGGATGTCCTCGCGACTAGTTGATGTTATGCACCAAACACCCAAATAACGTAAATAGAAAGAGAAGTAACTCCATGCCTTGAGAATGAAAGAAAAGAACGAATGGAAAGTCTCTTCAAGGGGGGAAGCCTCCTTTTACAACATAACAAATGCATACGATGAGATGATCTCTAAAACTAGGTGGATTTGGTATATATAGGAACCAAAGGGTACAATAACAATTAAAGGGTCTAGTTGACTATTAATGGGCCTATATGACCAATAAGGATAACACTAATATAACAATAGAAATGTAATAACTCAATATCTGGGACTTAAAATGCCCCTCCCCTATCCCCTGAGGGGCATCTCAATTGTAAAGTGTTGTGATATGAAGTGTTATGTTCGATGAGGTTCCAAGTTCAAATCCCCCTGGTTTACCCGTGCCTGTGGAAGGGGCATACGTATGGCACCTGTAGGTTATAGTGGTAGCGGTCGGAATCGACCATGTGTCACGCGAGTATGAGACCACCTGGTAGTTGATTCTACAAGTCATAAAAAATAAAAATAAAAAAACATGCCCCTCCCCTTCAAACAAGTGTTTTCCCTCAACACTTGATTAGTTGTGGATGTTTATGCTTGAATAACTCATCTTCCCATGTCGCCTCTTCTACTAGAGGGTTCTTCCACTTGTCGAGGTACTCAATAATTGCTTAATTTAGTAGTTGTTTGATCTATGTTTCAAGGGTTTTTTCTAGTTCTAGTTTGATTTTCCCTTCTTTATTAATCTCTATTCAAATAGCCTAAACTAGGATCTTGTCACAAATTACCTTCTCTAAGTAAGAAACATGGAAGACTGGATGTATACATGAAAATGGAGGTAACTCCAATTTGTAATCCATACTTCAATTCCTCTGCAACGCCTTGTAGGGCCCATAGTACTTGGGTGCTAATTTATTGTCCTTCTTTTGTTGCTTGAGGGATATCTGTTTGTATGGTTGTAGCCTCAAAAATACCTAATCCCCCAGTTCAAATTCCCTTTCCCTATGATGTTGATTTGCTTAATGTTTCATCCTATCTTTTGCTATAGCTAAGTTGTCCTTCAATAGTTGGAGAACTTCTTGTTGGTGCTCTATGTGGTCCTCCACTGCTTGAACCTTTGTTTTCCTTGTTAAGGGTGATGTGATGGATGGAGGATGATAACCATAAATAGGGACCTTTTTATGAAGTATGGAAGGATGTGCCAAGGGAAACCTATTGACCCATCATGTATGTTTATTAGATGCAAAGAAACAAAGATACCCTTCTAGACTTTTATTCACAATCTTAGTTTGCCCATCTAATTGAGGATGATAAGAGGAGTTGTAACCCAATTGAGTACCCAAACAAGAAAATAATTCAGTCCAAAAATTACCAATGAAAATTGGATCTCTATCACTTACAATAATCTTGGGAATTCCATGTAACTTCTGAATTGTTTCCATTAATTCTACAACTACTATACTTGCTTTAAAAGAACGATAAAGAGAGCAAAAATGGGCATACTTTGTAACTCAATCCACCACTACCACGATGACACTCTTTCCTTCAAACTTTGGTAGACTTGTAATAAAATCCATTGAGACATCTTCCCAATGTTGACTTGGTATGGCTAATGGTTGTAGAGGGCCCGGGGTCTTGATTATCTCTCCATTATTCTGTTGGCAAACCAAACATTTAGCCACAAACTTTTGAACAACAATTTTAAGACCTTCCCATAAAAACTCCTTCTTTATCCCATGGTAAGTTTTCAAGAACCCCAAATGTCCTTCTATAGAAGCGTGCAATTCCAAAAGGACTTTCTATTTGAGTTGGGAATTATTACATAAATATGGGTGATCTTGAGACCGTAATGAATCATTCTTCCACACTAATTTATCTAATGCACTCAGGTCCTCCTGTAGTTGTTGAATGATCTTGCATACCTTTTGATCTTGCTTCCACTCTATCCTTGTTTCTTCCACTCTATCCTTGTTTCTTCCATCCAAATGGATTGCAAAATGGAAATAGCACAAAGTAAGCCCTCTGTATCTTCTTCTTTCCTTGAAAGTGCATGTGTCGCCACGTTTTGTTTTCCTTTTCTGTAGATAATTTCAAAGTCATAACCTAGCATCTATGTAACCCTTATTTTTTATATTTTAAAGATAATCATTGTTCCAAGAAGTACTTCAGACTATCGTGATTTCGTTTTACCTTGCATTGTCTTCCTATTAGGTAAGGGCGTCATTTCTTAACTGTTAATGTTTAAGCCATTATTATAGTTCTTTGCATTTCATTAGATAGCAATAACATAATCCAAGATCACTGAGAAATACACAATCACAAGAGACACAACATTTATCCTGGGAAACCCTCTAGGGGAAGAAAACCCAGCAAAACTTCCTTAATATAGATAGCCAATACAATGCCAAGAGATATCTTAAACTAATGCAGAAGATCCTCTCCCAAATATGCGCCACTCTCTCTCCTTCTTCTCTAACAACAAATCCGAAACTTGTCTCACAAAATGAGCAAGTGAGTTGTGTGTCTAAGTGAGGCGCTAGCCTCCTTATTTATATTAAACTAACACGTGTGAAGTGTCTCTTCACTGGCAGGGCCGACTTCTCCAACTGGGTGGTTATAACCACCTTTAATGTTTTTTGGGGCCTCTTTAATATCTGTTGGGGCCGACTTCTTATTATGCCTATTATAATTATCATTTGACCAATCCGCAAAAGGGGATTTGGTCCTATTAAAATAGCCGACATGATCAATCCACAATAGGGATTGATCCAATGAATAATATATCAAATAATAACAAGAATACTCTTTGCAGTTACATTATTTCAACACTCCCCCTTAACAAGAAGGGTATTCTTCAGCAGCATCATGCGAGAGAGAGAGGACAACATCATCAACAACATCAAGTGGGTGAGATGACAACATCATCAATATCATATCAGAACACTGACTGGCGTATCTATAAATCATCGAAAGTTTTATTCATCGACAACATCATCATTCTCAAAGGAATGCCATCATCATCTGCATCAATATGTATTAGTATAAAAACTGATACATCATCATCATCAAAGCACAAGGCTGGCTCATCATAATACAAGACTGGCTTTACGTCACAGCTGTCAAGATGGAAGCTCAGTACTTGTCTCATCTCAATGTCTTGCTTTACGCCACCGCACTCGGGCTGGAAGCAAGATACTAGAGTGGCTTTACGTCACAACTATCAAGATGGAAGCACAATACTAGTCTCATCTCATCGTCTTGCTTTACGTCACAACACTCAAGATGGAAGTAAGATAATCGTCCTGCTTTACGTCACAACCATCAGGTCGAAAGCAGGATACTAGACTGGCTTTACGTCATAGCTATCCAGCTGGAAGCTCAGTGATAGTCTCAGCATATCATCTTGCTTTACGTCACAACCATCAGGTCGGAATCAAGGTACACATCCTTCTTTACGTCACAACCATCGGGTCGGAAGCAGGGAACTACACTTGCTTTACGTCGCAGCTATACAGCCGGAAGCATAGTACTAGTCACACATCATCTTGCTTTACGTCACAACCATCAGGTCGGAAGCAAGGTACTCGTCCTGCTTTACGTCACAACCATCAGGTCTGAAGCAGGATACTAGACTGCCTTTACGTCACATCTATCCTGCTGGAAGCACAGTACTAGTCATATCACATCATCTTGCTTTACATCACAACCATCAGGTCGGAAGCAAGATATGTCTCATCACAACATCTACTCCGCCTTTCGAGAAGGGTCCTTTCAGACTATACCAAGCTTATCTCGAAAGTACTCAAACTTTATACGAGATAGTGGCTTGGTCAACACGTCATCAACCTGTTCATCCGTGCTAATGTACTGGAGTTTTAAGGCTCCTCTCTGCACCATGTCACGGATGTAATGATAACGGATCTCTATGTGCTTCGACCTGTCATGGAATACAAGGTTCTCTGTCATCTTTATGTAGCTCTAGTTGTCACATAGAATCAAGGTTGCTCTCATCTCTAAGTCAAATAGACCGGTCAACAACTTTCGAAGCCATATAGCTTCGCAACTGGCAGAACATGCAACAATGTATTCTGCTTTCGCTGTGCTAAGAGCAATACTAGATTGCTTCCTACTTTGCCACGAGATCATAGCTGATCCCAAACTGAAACATCATCCTGGAGTAATTTTCCTATCGGAAACACTTCCTGCCCAATCTACAAAAGTATATCCACTCAATATGAAATCATGATCACCATCATAGTTGAGACCACAATCTATTGTACCTTTAAGGTACCTCATCACATGTTTTGCATCCACTAGGTGAACACATCTGGGTTCTACCAGAAACTGACTCAAGGTGTTCACGGCAAAACAAATGTCTGGTCTGGTGTTCGTCAGGTACATCAACGATCCAATAATTTGTCTGTACAGTGTGGCATCAATCAACTCTGACGAAGTATCAACCAACAGCTTCAGCTTCGCTTCCATGGGTGTATTCATGGGCTTGCATTTCAACATGTCGAATCTCTTCAAGATTTCGACCGTGTACTTCCCTTGGTTAAGGAAGATCCTCTCAGGACTCTGCCATACCTCAAGACCTAAGAAATAATGCATTAGGCCAAGGTCTTTCATTTCAAATTCCGAGGCAAGTCTCTTTTTACATTCATTGATGAGATTTCCATCTCCAGTTAAGAATAAGTCATCCACATATAGCAGTAAGATTACTGGCTCATTGTTCATGATTTTGAAGTAGTGGATAGAGTCTGCTTTACTCTTGGTAAATCCTAAACTCGTCAAGAAGCTGTCTATACGGCCATACCAAGCTCTAGGAGCTTGCTTCAATCTGTATAAGGCTTTCTTCAATTTGCAGACATGAGACTTCTTGTCTTCAACCTCAAATCCTTGAGGTTGCTCTATATACACTTCCTCTTCGATGACACCGTTTAAGAAAGTTGTCTTCACATCCATCTGGTGCAGCTTCCACTTCATCTTAGCTACAAGAGCTATGATGGTTCTGATCGAAGTGTATCTGGCCACGGGTGCGAATGTCTCTTCATAGTCAATGGCTTCCTTCTAAGAAAAGCCATGAGCGACAAATCTTT